>VYXD01014235.1:47853-73390 GCA_013397195.1 Hylia prasina | reverse complement strand
AAAAAAATAAGTCCATTCTCTATAGTTTACTAGAAATGTCTAGCCTGATTAGGCCACTCTTTTTCCTTTGCTCCAAATAGTCTTTTCACTCTTTCTTTACTAACTTAGTTTCATGCTATTGTCTCTTTACGGTTCAATCACTTTGTCCTATCTTCACTCTGGAAAAGGGTAGTGTTTGGAAGTCCCATCTGCTGGCAGGAAAGAGTTAAAGAGGCCTGTGGTGGTCACGTGGTCTCTGCTGGCAGGAGGTGCAAAGTTCTCAAAACCACGAGATGGGCGGGCAGGTGGATGCCTTCCTTTCTACTCCTCAATCTCATGGCGTGGGTCGCTCAGAGCTGCTCCCTGAGGCAGGAGGCGAGGGAGGGAACATACCCCCCGGCCCCGGCTGGCGACACGGCAGCTGCTGGGGCTTCTCCCGCCCTCCCCCGGTGCCAGCTGTTAGCTCCCTGCAGGGCAGCAGGTCCCGGAGGCCCGGCCCAGGGGCAATGGGGCCTTGACCAGCCCAGCTCGCACGGCCGTGCGGTGTCACCTGGTGGCTGGCCCGGAAAAAAAGAGACCGGCTCCAACACATTCTCAGCTTTTATAAGAGTATTACCAAAAGTCGCATACAGTTTTCCCAGTTGTCAAATCACATGCCAATGACCAAGAACTGGCCTCTGATAGGTGTTCATCTTTTCTAAAGAAAATTTAGAATCCTGACAGAGTGATAGTCCATAGTTTTCTTCAACTGAAAACTAAACCGTGTTTACCCATAACACTAAGGATGTGGCTATTCATTATTCCTTATGATTTTCTGGAAAATGAGCTTCTAGATGTCTAAAAATTATATTCAAGAAAAGTTTGTGTTTGGGTATGAAACAGGTATGCTTTTATATCCTGAATCACATTTGAATGTTTATTTAGAGATTCAGTATATTTAAAATACTGGATATGGACAAGTTCCAAAAATTCAGTAGATCTACTAGAATATAGACCTTAACTTTGGTTAATGGAAGCAAAGCAATGTAGATGCCTAATAAATTTAAGTGCTTCATCAACTTTTTTAGCTATTCAAGCATCATTACCGTCTTTAAAATCAGCAATTAACTATGATAATACTTCATTTAGGAAAATGGAACAGCTACCCGGGAAACAGAAACCACAAAATATAAATGCAACATAAATTGGTTGAAACATTTTGCCACTGTACAGCTGAACCTTCAATAGATATTTCACTGAAAGTTCTCAACATGAAGTTTGTTTACTTATCAATACTAAGTGAAATTTGGTAGAATCCTTCCCTGTATCTTAAGCAAGATTTTTGTTGATCTGCTGATCTGCTTTTGATCCATGCAGCTAAGATATCACTAGAGAAAAAATGGGAAGTGATAAATGGTTAAAGAGCTGCTGTGATATCACAGAATCACAGAATGGCGTGTGTTAGAAGGTGCCATAAAGATCACCTAGTTCCAATTTGCCTGCCATGGGCAGGGACACCTTCCATGGGCAGGGACACCTTCCACTCGACCAGGTTGCTCAGAGCCCCATCCAACTTGGCCTTGATATATATTCTGGAACCATCATCCTGATTCTGGTCCTATGATTAAGTGATTCTTCCTGGGTTCTAATTTTAATAGCATCAATTGGTATGAGTATTCCCACATTATGTGGGAATACTCATACCAGTTTAGATGTTGAATTGCACACAGATAACTGCCTATCAGAAAAAGGCTGATCATTTGTGTCTTAATAAATGCCTGACTTGGCCCCATTTGTGAGAATGTTACTTGCAATTACTAAAATACAGTTTTCAATGCTCCCAATGCCTTTCATCAAAGGATCCAGAAGTTGTGCTAGAAACTACATAAACCATGGGCATGATAGGCCTTGAAGAAGATGTAGAATCAAGACAATTTCAAGCTTCTCAAATACTACATTTTCAGTTTAGTTTTGGTTAAAAAGAGTACTCCAATGGAAAACCTTTTAGCTTTTGTTTCAAATATCTTCACTGAAGAAATTTACTTAAGAAGACATAAATGTTTGCAAAGTTTTATGCAACTTTTGTGGAGAGGAGCTGAAACTTCAAAACTTAAAAATAGGCAAAGAATTGACAATATAGTCACTAGGTATTGGAAGTATTATGGATATGATAAAACAGTTAAAAATCTAGTTAATCTATCTGAAAGGAACAACTGCCTATTGAGATATTATAAAAAACTTAAAATATTGCTGAAAGCATTATCTTTCACTTGTGGAAAAAAGTCAGAACAGCCTCATGAGGCCTGTCTGGATTATAAATAAAGTCTCTGGCATAAATATTCTTTCTGTTTCAAAAAATTAAAATTTCAAGGAAATGCTTATAAATAAGTGACACTGCCAGAGATCATAGGAAATCAGACTGGCTTTTCAAGCTCTTTTTTTTAACCCTTAAGCTCTTTGATCTTTGATTGCTATTGTATGGGTACTAGCAAGTTCCCATCTTTAATTATCTTGAATTAGGAAACTAATTTTTTCTCAAAGGATTTCTTTGAAAAGCCTTCTAGTTGAGAACCAACAGGGTTGCAATTAATATGAAATTAGTCAGACAAATGTATAAGCAATCTAATCTATCAGACAATCCTAAGTTTTTAAAAATCAATCCTTTCATGACACTATAGGCCTTAATAAATTAAGGCTGCCATAATCACACTGATTAGATACTTTATGGGTCGTTACAGCTAGCTTAAGGATTATTAGTACTTTCTGTATGTGAGCACAAGTAAACTCTAAATTTCAGTTAATCCCTTGCAACAGGTCAGGTCAGAAGTCTGACTAACCACTATTGACACAGTGAAAATAAATAAAAAAAGAATATAAGGAAACCACACAGGTTTGCATTATTTTGTTGATTTTTTTTTTTCCACCCCAAGTGTTGGCACTTCAGCACCCAAAGGTCTGTTTGAAGCATTCAATTCTAATATCCCCTGTAAAATCATAGAATCATGGAATGGCCTATGTTGGAAGGTGCCTCAAAGATCATCTCTGTCCAAGCCCCATGCTGCGGGAAGAGACACCTCCTCACCAGCCTCACAGTAAAGAATTTCTTCCTGCTATCTAATCTAAACCTCCTCTCTGTCAGTTTGAAGCCATGCCCCTTGTCCTGTCACTCCAGACCCTTGTCTCTCTCCATCTTTCTTGCGCTCCCTTCAGGTACTGGAAGTGCTCTCTTTTCCAGGCTTTTTCCAATCCCACTTCTCTCAGCCTTTCCTGACAGCAGAGCTGCTCCATCCCTCTGATCACCTTGGTGCCTCCTCTGGCCTGGCTCCAGCAGGTCCCTGTCCTTCCTGTGCTGGGAGCCCAGAGCTGGATGCAGCCCTGCAGGTGGGCTCTCAGCAGGGTGGGGCAGAGGGGCAGAATCCTCTCCCTTTTAATGCTGGCCACACTGCTCTGGAGCCCAGGACATGGTTGCAGAATCTTCAGTATCATCTAAGCTTCTAAGACATCTGGCTTCATCAACAGCTTCTGACAGGCAAATTACGTTATTTAATTTTACCTGTCCAGAGAGAAAATCTGGTTCTTTGGAAGGTGCCAGATTCTTTCAATGTGCATTTTTCTTTGTTCTCCTATTCTGACTGCAACCATATGTATACTGATTTTTTATTCCTTTCCTCCATTATCTCCATATTCTATTTTATAGAATTCTACAATCAGTCTTTTCTCTATCTGCAGCAAAATGATCAGTCAAATTATTATAATTCATTAGGGCCTTCCAACTTACAAACCATTACGCAGAACTTTAGAAGGTAAAATTCCCAGGTATGCTTGATAACTACACTTTTAAATATGCATGTTTATATCTCATAGCTAACCGTGAGTTTTTTCCCTACTTAATGTCACTTTGTAGTAGACATGGAATAAACAAAATTTGTATTCGTTTTAAAGAAACAGATTTCCCTGTAATTAATTACAGAATTAATAGAATAGAAATAAGAACTGTAATTACTTCCAGTAAAAGTGTTCAAACTCAATCTGTATTGAATAATGCTGTGCTGATCACTGAATAGAACTGTGCAAAAATATTAATTTAATTTAGTGATGTAACACTAAAAAAAAGAAACCTAAATCTTCATCTCTAGACTTTTTTAATTATAGTTCCCCAAGGATACACCTTGTGTTCATTCTCAGACTACCCAATATGGTTAATTTCTTGGAATTTTTTCCATGTTACTAGAAAACACAGTAAGTTGCAATATTTTAAATCGAAAACCCAGTGGGAAGTGTGTTACCTTTGAAGTTCTAGTCTTTAAATTGCAAAACAACCAATAATTCATGGCTGTTTTGTTCCTAAGAGACACATCTTATTAGAAACCATATAAAAAATTAGAACAAATCATGTGATGATAATCACATATATAGAACTTTTAAATTTACATATATATGGATAACATCCTGTAGACTACCTATGGCTTTATAATATAAATATCCTTTTTTTGGTGTTTTTATTCCAGCACTGACTTCACACTGCTTCCTTTATCTGCAATTAATCATGTAAATATCTCTAACTATACCTCTCAATAGTATTGTCCCTTCTCTTTCCCCTAACAGTGGACCCTACATTATTTCAGTAAAAGAGGCACCACAAAGCAGGACCAATGATTTCATTGGTGGTGATAGATAATTCTGAATTAAATCAAATATGAAACTTTTTCAGGTTACAAGCTGCTTCCACATGAACAGAAATTTGTCTTTAATTCAAGCCTTAATAGAACTTAATCTAACTTACATATTCCATCACAGTCAGTTCTAATTCTTCTTCCTATGATTCTACTGAATTATTTTTTATCTAGAATAAATAGCCCTCTAAGGAAATCTAGGATAAAACTAGACATGAGATTTTTAAACGACTTTCTATACCATCCAAAATTATCAATGTGAAGGAGTCATTGATGGGAAAAATAAATCAAAATCAAATGGTGGGTTAGTGACAAATCCTAAGGCAATAGCTCATTTTTCACAGAAATTACCCAGCACTTCCCCAGTACCTAAGCCTCTAATATATTATCCCTATCCTTTTTTCAGATCCCTTACCTAAACTCCCCTTTTTTAGAAAGAGTTCAAGGCCTGTTTATTATAATAAAATAAACAGGCTCTGATCAGCCTGGTCTAGTGAAAGGTGGCCCTGCCAATGGCAGGGAGTTGGAATGAGATGTAACTGTTAGGTCCATCCCAACCCAAGCTATTTTATTAGTCCAGTTTTAGTGTCAGGTCTGGCTGAAATTTGCCATGGAATTCTGTACTTATTATGAAAAATAACAGAAAAAGAGTAGTTGAATGAGCCTCATTTTCTACGCATGCAATGTCATGCAGTTCAGTTATATTTAAACAGTTTTTTCAGCCACTTACAATATAAAGCTATAATGGTGGCAAAGAAACCTCTCAAAATAATTGCTACAGGAATACATTCATTATTATTATTATTATTATTATTATTATTATTATTATTATTATTATTATTCTGCCCTCATGAGACCCTACCTGGAATTCTGCATCCAGGTCTGGGGTCCTTAGCGCAAGACAAATGTGGCATTGTAGGTATGGATAAGAAAACAAAAATAATTCAATACGTACTCAAGACTGAGAAGGAAGAAAGCATCACCTCCAAGTTCCTTTTGAAATAGTAGAATGAACCCACACCTTGCAGGCATTGAATTCCTCTTGGCAAAGACTTGGAGATGCTGGTGACTTCATAGACCCTCTCACCTCCCCTTCCTGAGTACAGGATTTGTGAGCCTTAGGGAGAAAACTATTAAAAAGGATTAACACCAGGAAGATTTTTTAAATAATAACTTTGAGGGCTTCCTTCTATTTATTAGACCATATAGGCAGTTTAAATTCCGTGGGACTAATAATAAATTCCTAGGGTCATTTATATGTAATGCTCCCTTTTTCCCATAACAAAATTTTGAGTCTCAGCAGTCTAAGGGATTTGAATTTGGACCACTCATTTTTAAGGATAGCATCTTTACCTGAAAGCTACAGGAAAATTTGTGGTGGAATGCTCTCAGTCTCTCTCCTGAGGATATTTGTTTTGCATAAATATTTAAGCATATACTGAACAGGAACTAGAACCTAGGTGTTCTCTCTTTTACACATTGCAGAGCCATTCTCAGCTTCAGGCTGAAATTTATAGGCAGAATTCATAGCAGTTATCTACAGATATGGTTACTTTGGTCAAATATAATACATTCCCTTACAACTTTAGGAAAAATTCACTGTTTTATTTTTCCTTCTGAATATTTTCATCTACTAAAGATAAGAAATACAGCAACAGGATTTTACAAAAATCTTCATTAAAAGCAGTATCCTAGCATATCTTTTATATAATTCTTGAGAAGGAAATAGGTGAGGCATGATGCTTGATAGGGGAATGAATTATTCCTTTATGGGATAGAAACAGCAATAGCTTTGTTGTATGATTAGGTTAGGGTTCAACCTTTCCATGCTGCAGCAATCTGTACATATTTCTTTCACTGATATAATTAGTATCTTGACTTACTTGTTTTATGGAACTTTAGTTTGTGGGGCCAGTGGCCAGACACTTTATTGCTCTCTGATTAGCCCTGAGATCAGTGCTGTGTGTTCTTGTACAACAGCTCTTTCTGAGCACGTCCCTCTGACAAGAGGAGGGGAACAAATTCCCATCACATGCTGTGAAAAAATCAATGAAACCAGCTGTAGGACTAAGGGTTAGATGACCAAACAAAGCGTCCCAAAAATGAGGGGAATTAGAGACATGCTCCAAGACAGGAAAAAAAAAAAAAAAACCACAAAACCAACCAACCCAACTAAAACCAACAAAACTTGGAATATTTGCAGAGAAAATCTAACTTACTTTCTCCTTTTTAGATAATCTTTATCACTATCTTAATCTTTTAAGATAGTAAAATAGATGAATTATAAAAACACGAAGTTTGAATTTTATAAAGTATTTGGATCACTATTACTTAACCAAAACAAAATCTGAAGACCATGATTATCTAATAAATACATTACTGTAGTGCTCTATGAACATTGTGGGTATCATCCATCACATTTAAATTATTTTAGATGGTATCCCACATGACATATTGACTCCAGAGGGAATAAATACCTTTGGAGACAATGCATTGTATCTTAAAACAGGTATCTAAAATTCACCAACTGATTCACAACCTCCAAGCGCCCTTTCCATTTTGTTTTGTTTTTTTTTAATTAGTTGCAAAAAGAACCTAGCATGAATAGGCTAATACCTCCTTAAAAACATTATATCAAGTATCAAGATACTTGATAAACATTTGCAATTTCTATTTTAATATATATTTCATATGTATGTGTGTATTTGACTTGATATATCAATTATATTGATAACAGGTATTTAAGATGTATTTCTCAAATAACTTGAAAGGTTTGAATTTATGGAAGTGCTGAATATCTAACATTTGGAAATGTTTCTGTATATTTTGATATATGCAAAATCCTTGGTTGCATTAGAAAATTAAGTTCCATTCACTACTGAATATATTAGGAATTAAATAATAGTTTCTATATATGCCCATATTCATGTTTGTCTGGCTTTGGCATTTAATCTCTTACACACTGCATGTTTCCTGGTTACCTTCCTTACCATTTCTTTAATACAGTCCTCTTTACTAAAATTACTTTGGCCTAATCCTTAGCTTTTGGCACATGTTCATGGGTAGGGACCAGCAAAATCTAGACTATTTCTGCTAAGTTATATCTTTATATGTAACTCAGGGTTCCTCACATATCCTCTGCTACATGGTTTACAAAAAGGGTAAGATTTAGCAGCTTAAGCAACAGAGACCAATACTTGGAATATTAAAACCCCCCATTCAATCCAGTCTGAGGAAAAAGACAGACTCTTGTGTGTAAAGCCAGAAACCCAGGAGTTCTTTTCTAATATGACTCACGAAAACTAAAACTTTAGATACCATAACATAAAATAAAACTGTTTTCTTAAGTATAGAGAAGATTCTAAGTGATGTTTAACATACTTTAATGAATATCTGTTTTGCCTACTGAACTAACAGATTAACAAATGATCTCTAGTTTTACTTAGCTGACCTAATCCAATATGAAAGACCACCAATTTTTCTTTGCAGCTTATTGCCAGAGGAAATACAGATGAGCTAAATGTTTCTTTCCGCAATTTGGATACTATATGTATTAACTGTTGGCATTAAGTACTTGTCTGTATATGTGTATAGATATACAGATATACATATATATATATACACACTTTTAGACTATTGTATTTTCCATGAATAATATGACTTATAGCAATGACTGGGAGCTAAATGTCAGCTTCACTGCTGACTTAACAAAGAAACTGATTCAAGAAAGGCATAATGGAAAATAGTTTCATAAATGGCTTACTGTTGGTTGCAGATGTTAAAACACAATCTGAGTTAAGAAACTAAGGGGAGAGAGACTAAGAGAAAGGAATACAGAGAAGTACAAAACCTTGAAGATGTTTTTGTGTCAAATATATGAAAAGGCTTACATGTGAAACTGTCCCTGAAAAATGTTTCACAAGAAGAAATAAAGCTTATGACAGGAAAAAAAAAGCATTCCTTGCCTAAGGCAGAGAACAGAGAGTTACCATTTAACACCCATAAGCTGCTCTTCCTACTTTAATGTTCAATTATTAACCCATCTTAAAATTATTTGAACTAAGCATAATGAAATAAAAAAAGAAGTATAAACATAAATAAGTCTAAGCTAGTTTAACTGGAGGTATCACGTGAGAGAAAGATGTGGTCTTTGATATCAAACAAACAAGTTATTACTTCCAGATTATTGTGGTAAAATATAGCTAAGAATAAATTAATTTCCTTGAATCCTAATCTTATATGAAAATACTTTACTAAAGTGACTGTATTGTTTTATTACATATTTAATTTTCTGAAAAAATCCATAATAAAACAGCCAGTTTTCTGACTTCACACAGTATCACTGCTTGAACTAGTGTCAGGTGTACATTTTTAATTACATAGATTTGTACTGGTCACATCTTAAGCATCAACTAGTAAAAGCTAAATAAGAACTAAGTAGAAATAGCATTTTAACTCAATTCCTGAAAAAAACCCAGATTTTGAACCTACCTTGGTTATTTGCATAAAAAGGCTGTGACTGAACTGAAAAGTATTCATTTTCCATTCCATTTCCATTACATATTTATCATATCAAGAGTGAAACCCCTTATTTTCTCCATAAACTACACACTTGGAGAAAATAAAATATGTACATGTACTTCTCTGATTATGACATTTTACTGCAGCACCAGTACTTTACAAAAAGTAGCATAAGCCTGAAGACTCATCTCATTAAGCCAATTCATCATTTTTTCTTTACAATGTAAACAAAGATATTTAATCTGCATTTATGCAGACTAAATCAGGTTTGGAAACTGGAGGCTCAAAGAACCGAAACTGCTAATGCTGTTTGGATTTGCAAGCCAGCACTAGTGGTAGAAAATGAAAAAGCCTTATCAGATTCTGAAAACTGATTATCATTTTGGACTTTTGTAGGAGTACATGCAAAGCAATTTGCTCAACATATTTTTTCCACAAAATAAAAAACCAAACCAAAACAAAAAACAACGAACAAACAAAACCCAAAACATGGAAAACCCAGAGAAGTACAGTACTAAGTAAGCTCAATGTGCCAGTTGCATAAAGCAGCTTGCATAAAAGCAAGCCCTATATAGCAGATAATTTCAAATTAAAAGATAACTTCTGGGTCCATACTGAAACATGCACTATAGAATGCTTTAGTAACACTGAAAATCAAGAATGTTGCCAAGGGACGCTCAAGATGGTCTTTAGAGTGTCTACTTTTTAGAGGAATGCTAAATTTAAAAAAAATGCACACAGTTCTTGACAGAAAGCTTCATATGAAACACCTGTTACTCATTTAAGATGGGGGGGCTGTATTCCTGTCTCCTCCAAACTGGAAACCCTCAGTACTTTGACTTCCAAGTGATAAACTTCAGTGATATCTTAGAAGATCTCTGATAGTTCTGCACCTTGACTACCTATAGGTAATTCTAGATCATAATTACAAAAACAGTGAAGAAGGAATAGTCAGATGGCTTGTTCTGGTCTTCCTTGCCAAAGGGTGTAAGGAGAGATGATAAAAAGCTCCTGTATTGATTAATCTCTGCACATTTATAAACCTCATGGGATACCAAATTAATGTGTGCATTTGCTGTGTGTATCACTGAGCACTGGAGTAGTTCTGTTGTTTTGATTACTTACGGTCAGCTCATTTTAACAGGACCAGAAAGAACTGAAAAAAATGCCTCTGTCCATCTCAGCAGAAGAATTCCAGAAGTAGAGGGTCTTGGAAAGGCTTTGAGAGAGATGGCATACAAAATGAAAAAGAGGGATATGCAATGATTGCACAACTTAAAAGAATTCAAGCTGCAAGCAAAAAAGCATCTCTGTAGCATTCCAGTGATAGAGCAAACATATATTTACACTGAAGGTCATCACTTAATCTTTCATTGAAAGAAAAAAAAGAGAAAAAATACACTTCAGTTTCATTCCTGAATTGACTGAGGATGAGAAGGGATATATTAAACTGATTGTGGCACACTTGGTGGCACCTTGACAGTTGTCAATGCATTTCTTAGTGGTACCTCCCATCTAGTCCAAACTCTAGAGAAGTGACCTCACTTCCACTATGAATTTGGAGATCTCACAATAACATTATCCAATTAGAGTCTCAGCACAGAGATTACAGCAAGTTCTTAGCCTTCAAAGGGACAGCCTTGGAAGTATTTTTCAACATCTCAAGAAGACATGAGAAAAACAACTCAAAAACCAATTCCCTAAATGACACTGAGAGGAGGAAGGATAAACTCAGTATGCATCAAGTTTAGAAAAAGGTGACAGATAAATTAATTTCCTGGCTCAGCCAGAATTCTCAAATCACCTTAGGAGAGCTGTAAATAATTTCTACAGTGCATTTTATCGAGAAAGAACTCAGTGTCCAGGAAAATAACCAGAAAGTTTGACTTTTCCAAGCTTTTTCTAGAAGTAGCTGTCATCAAAAAGGGCATTTTCACTGACACAATTAACTAGACTACAACTGTAAGCTAATCAGTACTAGGCAGATTACCTGAGACACCAGGTTCAGATTCTGTCCTGTACAGGATTGCAGCTCTTTTACTGGTAGAAGTGCTGTGGCTGACACTTCAAAATTTGAAAGCAATCTTTTATTATATATCTCACTAGGGCCAGCGATGGCTCTTTAACCAAATCAAAAGATAAATTAAATTTCTTTTGGTTCATGAAGTGAACGAGAAAGGTAGATGTCTGTCACGGTGAGGCAGTTACAGGAACAGCAGGCCCTATTAAGAGAAGAGTAATCCCCACAATTTGTGTTTTAATGAAACCATTATTCAGGACCTGTCTCACAGCGGAAGATAGAACGTGATTAAACAATCCAACACTCAGGCCATGGGGTAGAGCACTGAGGAAATCCAGGTTAGAAATTCAACTCAGAAAATCTTTTTTTTTGTGTGTTAGTGGAAGAGGCCAGATGGAGGAATTCAGCTCATCAAACCTCCTGTGCTCCCATGACATGGTGACATTACTGAGACACCGTGGTTTTTTGTTTGTTTATTTGTTTGTTTGGTTTTGGTTTTGGTTTTTTTTCACTGTTGGTCTCCTAGCTCTTTTGATATGTGTGCTTGTATTATTTGAAACCTGTCACAGTGTCTATGATGATAAAACTCTGAAGGAAAGGTCCAGAATGCTGTCTCAGTGCTGAACTCCCTGGGCAAAGACTTGCAAAGGAATGAATCTCTTAAGCTTCAAAATCCACTTTCAGAAAACTGGCTGCTAATAACTCTGAAGAGGTCAATTATTTTAACGTGTCCCATAGCATGATATTAAAAATAACTGAAATTTCACATTTCTCTTACACAAGTACCTCAGGAAAACTGAAATCCTGGCAGATGCTTGACACTAATAGGGTCAGGCTCCAAATGTGAGGGACAAGCAACAAAAATAAACATATGTTTTGATGGGCAAGAGGTATGTATATGCACAGCATAATGTACATGTGATTAATTTTTATTTTTAAATCCAGGTCTCTGAAATATGTATGAATTTATGTTTAGATGTGTGAATTTCAGACGTATACAGAATTATATTTCTGGACAAAGGCAAAGAATGGAACATTGCACCAGCTGACTGACTGACTTAGAGCCTGTTTTTAGTGAGCTATTCTTTTAAGGAAGATTGGCCTGTGCATAGGAGAGAGGAAGAAAGAAACTGTGCTATCAGAAAGTTGAGATTTGCTGACATATTTTATTACCTTGGGAATGACCATGCTAAAAATCTCCATTGACCTTTCAGAGGAAGCATGGATGCCTCCAGAAAACTGAACAGAATCAGACAATTCTTGTTGATATTGCCCTCATTGCAACTGATTTTCTAATTGTTACTGCACTTTCCAGTGCAAACACAAAACCCCTAAAGAGGCTCTTCCCATGTGACATTAACTCAGCTTTGGAAGCAGAACCCAAGTTCTAACATGCATGAAATCCCAAACTGTGTTTTGCAAAATACCTGTCTCATAATGACAACAAGGCATGGCTCCAGGAGATTGAGGAAAAGAAAGGGCAGTATAACACACAGATTAGCCACACCTGTGCATATTTTAGGTTATCTTCAGCAGAGCACAGCTTTAGGTGACATTTATTAATGAATCTGAAAGTGCAAATAAACAACTCTGAAACAAAGAACAGCTAAATCTAAATGCTAAAGATAAGACATTAAACAACTTCATCTTTCTAATTTCATATTACTGCTGCTCAGTGCAACACTATTTATAGTTTTTATAGATTTAATTTAGATCATGTTCTTGAATACATCATGAAAAATTAGATTTTTCTTGTTAATAATAATTAATATACAATTAATAATATATAGTATTTTAAATTTAATTTCCTAGAGAAAAATGAAAACACACTTATATTCTGCAATAAAAAATGTTAAAATGATTGATGACTGTCCCTATAAATTTGGTCTATAGAAGCTAAAATTATATCCAGGAATACTTCTAAGTATTGTTTATTGAGTTTCTCTGATTTAACAGGAAAGTTTTATCGACTGCTTTTCAATATGTTCACTATATGTATGCAAGCAGCTCTTAAATTTACTGCATTTTCATCTAGTGAATCAACTGTATCTCCCTACAGAAATGAGACAAAGGCTGCTTCTGGCATTTATTCAGCTTGCTTTTTTTTTTTCCCTCTTAAATGAAAATCAATAAACAGGCTCTATGTTATTAACAAAGATTTATTTGCCAGATTATTGCCAAACACATACCATTAATCCTGCCTTTGTCCTTAATATATCAGTAAATATTTATATTTCATTTTGGTTTAAATTAAAAAAAAAAAAAAAAAAAAAAAAAAAAAAAAAAAAAAAGTGAAGATAGCAGTTTCTAATACCTGACAGGATTCTCTTTTGATAAGAAATTCTCTCTTCTCTCCCATTAAAGACAAGTAAGACAGAAAATGAGAAATGATGATCAGCCATTAGATTTAGCCATCAAATTTCTGTAGAGTTATGTGTGGAGTGCTATATTCTGTTTCCTTTGAAGTTTATCTGAATTTCTTTCCTTCTCTTCAGGCCTAATCTCAACCAGATTTTCCTTATATCCATTTATCCCACCCATTTATTCTCCTGGTGTCAGCATCCACCTCTTCCTCCACTCCTGAACTATGTTTACATTGCTGTTCAGCTGCAGGTTCTTCCCCACCTTTCTCCTGCTGGTGTAACAGACAAAGCTCTAGCTGTCATTGATGTCCCTTTTTGATTCTCAGCCTAAATTGAGCTTTAGCTTTCCTGTTAACATCACTGAATAGTCAGGCCACGTTTTAATATTCCTCTTTTATAGCCTTTTCATTATGCTTTCTTTTTGTGACCAGCATTGTTGGAGCAATACAAATAAATTTCTGCAACAGCAGCTTCTCCTATCTGTCCCCTAGTTTCTCTTCATAGATCTGAATTGCAACAGCTGACAAAATAATCAGGAGAGAATTTTTTTGCCTACAAAATACATCCATGTCAAGAACTCCCCTAAAACTATGTATTTCAGGGCCATTTATTCAATGTATTTTGGGGCAATCTAGAAAACCACCTAAAATAATTCTGTTTCTCATTGTTTTCCTCCAGATAGTGTATAGTGGTACTCTACGTTTCTAAGAAGTGAAGACTCAACTAAAACATACACGTACATGGATACTTATGGGAACCTTGTTTGCTAACCGTTTTCAAAGGAAGTCTGTCCCAAAATGGTTTTGGCACAATAACAAACCACAAAGGAAAACGGTCTGTCTGTTCCCATAGTCAGTCATTATATTCCTAGGACATGGTGGGAAATAACAATTTTCCTCTATATGATGTCATTTTCTGCTCATTAAAAAAAAGGAAATTCACAACATCTTTCAAAATTTATCAGTCACTACACAAAAGGAGATTTGTTCACAGTGAGGAGCCCAGAACGGGATACAGGATTGAAGGTGTGGCCTCACCAGTGCCAAGTACAGGGGGATGATCACTGCCCTGGTCCTGCTGGCCACACTGTTGCTGATAAAAAATGCAGATGTTTTTATATTAGTGGTTTGTATGTGCATATTCTAATACAAATCTATTAGTACTGAGTATTATGAAGGACATTTTTTATAGTCTTTCCAGTCTTTTAACTTGTCTTAGTGAATTCACTAATACACAGAACTATGAAGACATGCAGTTGATAGCGAACAACAGTAAAATAATGCATATAATTCTGATTATAAACTCAAACCATTAAAACAGCTTAGGGACCTATTCTTAAGACAACTGACTGAGTCAGCAAAAAAATGTGACCACAACATTCACTATTTGTCACTGGGATCCCCTTCCCACATGTTGTATGTGTTTAGAAGCTCTATATTGCAAATAACCCATTCAAGTGTGATAAGAAGACTTCCACAATCCCTTTCCTCCTTTTACATTTAGGTCTGTACCACATGTATAGAATTTAAGCATATTTCTTACTTCCTAATCCAAAATATCTCTATTTAATTTCTTAGTTTTAAAAGCTGATACCATAACTGGAATTTGTTATGAATAAGTGCCTTACTGACAGACTGTCTGAAGTAGCATTCAGGATCTGGGATTAATTAAGTACAGAAGAGTATTTCATCATCCTGACACTGTGCATATAAGTCCCACATCACCCACTGAGAAACAAATTAACTTCATGGACAAGTACTGCTCTACTTTTTTGGTGCAGTACTTCAAGATATTTGAGTTTTATGCAAACTCCCAAGAGATACAACTGAGTAACAGAAGTGGAGAAATTGGAAGGCATTGTTTGTTGCTTGCTCACGAACTTATCAAACTTTACTTTTCAGGACTACTACTGGTCTTATCAGGGTTCTCAGCACAGCAGTATCAAGCCTTTGAAATGTGAAGGAACAAAAACTTCAAGAGTAATGGTTGACACCTGCAATGCCACTCTTTTGTCCTTCATGCAGGAACATGCTAAAGCAGCCTCCTTCATCTTCTCTTGTTACAACAAAATCAACTCAGCACTGTTACAGAGAAAAGAAACCAGGAATTCATCACAAATATTAAAAAGATAAATTAAAATATAAAAAATGAAACAAAATTTAAGACTTGAACATTTATCACTTCTCTCACGGCCAGGTTTTCCTTGTGTAGTCAAATGCTTCGTGTGTTAATACATAAGTGTTGGGTAATACAGGGGCTATGGAGCTATAAACATTTCAAGCAATGGGTGCAATCCAGATCAGGTTAGGAACAAATCCCATTCCCAAAGAACTGATTCTACGACAAGGCCAGATTTGGAAAGAGCTCTGGTTTTTTCAGTCTCTTCAATATATTACAGTACAGAATCTGTGCAGAGCCTTTATTGAATCTGACATAAATGAAACAGTTTTAAAACCTGATATCCTTTATTGATAGCAGGACCTCAGTAAAAGTTATTTCAATTAATCGGCTGCTCTATAGAGAGGGTTTGCACACAGGTATTAAGAGTACATGTGTTTAGACGTGTGCCTAGATGTATTTTAATATGTGCCTACATATACATAGATATTTAGAATATTTGCTTTCTACTTGAAAATTTCATCAGTTTCCCCAGCATTCAACAACATCCAGAACTTTCTCCCATGTTGGTAAAAAACATTTTGCTTTGTGTAAAAAATAAAACCTTGCTTTCAGAATAATGACTTCTGATACATTTAGGAACCCTCCACATAGCAGCAATGAAGAAAACCTAGACAAGCAAGTTCTAGATTCACTTCAATCCTATTCATTATTCTGGATTTTGAAAGCTGCCATAACCATTACTCTGGAATTTGACTTAGGTGTGCTCTTTATGAACAGCCTCAGAGAATTGACCATACCAAAGAACAGTAGTTTCTGTCACAGGAATGAGTTATAATATTATGTAACTTCAAATTTTGACCCTCATTCCTCAGGAATTAATTGTTATTGATGGCATACTAGCTTCACATGAACAAAATATGCTACTATTTTGGAAGAACATAAAAATAAAACTGCTCAATAAACTGAGAAGCCTTCATAGTCCTTTAACAGTTTAATTACTGAAGCTGTAGCCCTTTTTTCTGAATTTCGTACTTATGCTAGAATAAATATTTGTTCTGTCTGTTCAATATTTGTGGGTTTTTCCATTCATATGAATTAGTGAACATATTGGGAACAGTGTATTACACACAGGAATAATAACCACAATTACACAGCTATTCTTTTAGAGGATTTTGTACAAGCAGCACATACTGAGATTTTTTTGACCTTTACTTAAAAAATAAATATCCTGTGGGCAATATAGGCACAAATTTTAAAACCTCCCTATAACAGCAACACGTGCCACTTACACTGAAGAAGCTACCTGATCTACATAAGCCAGAACTGCATATTACAGGGTTTCAGAGACCTGGTAAAACAGGAGTATTTTCTAGAGTTCGGTCCATTGGTGAACTTCAGACCAAAGCGAGTATGTGTTGGTTTTAAAATATGGCAATGGGACTACAGAACAATTAACTGCTCATTATTCTTTAGGACTTAAATTTCCTCAACTCTGCACAATACCAGTGATCTGCAATTAGCAGACAGTTATTACAGCTAACCTGATTTTTCCCTGAAACAAGGATGTGAACTGGAACACGCACTGAGCCTGCCAAACACACAGCGAGTCTTAGCCCTGCCAATCACCAGAAAAATGAGGTGGCTTAACCTGTTTTCACTATCTTCTGGCTCTCTGATCACTGCTTCATAGATTTCCCACATAGGTCAAGAGCTGTCACCCCAACCCTACTCTCAATAATGTCCCCCTCACATACAGAAAACAATTTATAGAACAAACTCATTGGTAGTGCTGGACTGAGAAAAAAATGGGAGAACTTGAGTGAATGGAATATGTAGATGTCTAGTGATGTTTATGAATTCAAAGCAATGTGTCCCAGGGTTTGGAAAGCATTATTCTAGTAACTTTCTCTCAAGTGAGAGACAAAGAACATATGTCAGGCATAACATAAATGTCTACAGCTCCCTGCCACATGTGGGAAAGCTANCAGATATTAATCCTCAACATGTCTCAGATTTTAATCTTTCTCTTGCATGGATATGGCATATTAAATTGACTATAATATTTATTCCTGATATATAGTTGATNTGTTTTTTTTTTTTTCCTACATCTTACATGGTGATGCCATATTTTATAGTTACAAAAACACATATCCATTACAATGTAAGTTTTACTTATTTTTATTAGTTTTCAGACCATGGAATATATCTCTGTTCATGGGTAAATTTTCAGAAATGCAATGCATTCGACAGATCATATTCTCCTTATAAATATTTTATAATATAATAACCAGATCTCTGCATCTGTGTCAGACAGCAAATCATATTTCATAAACTTTTTATTTTATTCTCTTTTTTTTCATTTTTTTAATGAAATTGTAATGGATGATAATAGTAAACTAATAAGTATAATTACATTATTTTAACCATCTGTTTAAATGGAAGTTCTGCTGAGAAAATGGGCTACAGACAACAGCAAGTGAACTACCAAGCCAGCCTCATTACCAGAAGTAACAGAACATCCTTTGGCTTCCTGGTTGCCTGGCTCATTATTAATCTATTCACTATAAATCATTTCTTGTATATAGGGAAGAGAAAAATTGAGAAGCGCAATCCAGTTAGCTCTACAATTAGCTTACGGATTACATGAAAGGCTAAATTGGAGCCAAAAAAGATTATGTTGTTGTGCCTTACTGTGCTTTGTCTGCCAGAGTTCAAACAGCACCAGCTATACACATCCACCCATTTTACATCCTCTGTGCTCGCAGCAAAGAGAAGACGGTAAATCGTGTCATGCATCAACTGATATTAAAAAAGAAATAAGGATCAGCAAGCGTCTTACATAACTTTGAACAAAGCATTCCAAAATGCTATTAAGCTTAACAGCTTCCCAGGATCAAACTGTCGGTGTGATGGGAAAACAAACTTGTTTTTAGTACAAGAGCAGGATTATTCATGTCATGCCAGCTTTCTGGTGCATTTCTATGCCTACCAAGAAGCTGTGCTTTTTTACACCTGTTCTGGAAGTGGTTCCTAATTAAATCATGTACACAAAGAGAAGCACATCTCTGTTTTGCTGTGCATATAATAAGCACATATGATTAAACACCAGAGAGTAGGTTTATACATGCAAAGCGTTATTGGAATGAAAATAGTAAACTTAATATGTCATTATCTACATAGTACTGGAACCCACAGTAAATAAAGGGATATGTCATTCAATTTCTATAAAAAATGAAATGTGGTCACAATACATGGTGTTGTCAAATTTAGGAAGCATTTTAGAGTTCTAACACAATTTTCATCAACTCACTTTGAAGATATTGTCAATAGAAGTTTAAGAGCTGTGTTATTATCACAGCAAAATATTTAAACATCACAGATGAGAAATATCTATATTAAGGATTCTTCTGCAGTTGAAATTCATGGCATTTAGGCTGGTGATTTACTTTGAAAATGATAGTGGGTCAAATATTACATTTCTATATTTAACTACTACATCACATTTAGTGAAATATTTCCTCTCTTCATCCCCCAAAATTAGCTTTTTCAGAATATGGTATAGTAAAAGGGCATAAGAAAATGCAATAGTTCCATAAAAATATACTGTACTCACTAACCTTTTTGTCTTTGGGAGCAACTCATTAAAATCACAGTTAGTGACTATTTTTCAGTTTTTGCTTCTTTTAGTCTTACTCTCTAGATCCTATACTGAAACAGCTCAGGAGAAGAAACATGGCAGTCAACAGGAATTTTGGTTGAGTAAGGATACTGGGTCTTTACCAAAAGTTCAAACAGGTCAATTTCTGATAGGTGCAGGTGCTCAAACCAGAGTTATTTCAAATAACTACAAACATCTATAGCATTTAGTCACTATGATAAGGAAAGCACTTCTTAGAACCTAAGTACAAAAAAAATTTAGTTATTTTCCATATCGACTTTCAAATCTTGTATAAATCTCAAGAAATAATATTTTGATTTTAAATACAGAATTTTGGGTTGATGTGGAGTAAAGGAAAAAGATTAGACACTTCTTTATACAGAATCTGCAGACTGTTAAGCAGTAGCTCTTTCTCAGTGAGGCATTTTCACAGGAAGTGGCAGAAAGCATAAAAAGAATTCTGTATTTTTTGACAACTTTCCCTTGGACTGTATTTTTAAAAGAAGTTAGCATATTGCCTTTCAAAGGAGGAAGGAATAACCAATCCACTTGAATAATTTGGTCTACATTTGTTATCCAAAAGCTTCATTAGACAAGGAGTCCATAAAGGCTCTCTTATTTTTCAAAAACTGAACAAGTGTCTTTCTAGATTAATTTTGTTCCAAATATCTCTTCTTTCTCTGTTTACTTGCTCTCCTCTTCTAAATGAATGATTTCTCCCTCCCACTAAAAACAAAATGAATGTCTCATCCCCTCATATCTGGTGTCACCAAAGTATAAAAATTGCATGAAATGCTGCAATACACAGTAGACTCCATATTGCCTGAAATACAATACAAGTAATGGAAAATAACCAAGTGTGATGAAAAGAAACTGAAAAGATAGGTAAGGAATTGGTATTTTTGCAGTAGCATGGAGACAATTAAGTCAAACTCTTTGAAAGACTGGAAACTGGAAACTTGCATGCTTTGATGTTTCTCAAACTTGCATGCTTGCATGTTGTCTTTGAAAGACAACAACATACTCTTCTCTCCCCTTTACAAAATAGACTTGAGAAAGACAAAATGAAACAGCACAGCCCAAACAGGGGAATAAAGATTATTTTCAAAAGCTGAAGCTGCCCCCAGATAGAAAGAATTAAAAAACTTGCAAGGTCAAAAGTAACAATAGACCAAGGCAGTTAGAAAAAAAAAAATAATAAAAAAAAATCAAAAGTTTATCTCAAATCAAAGCACTGGTGAAAGTAGTTATGAACAAATCAGTGGAGTGAGCAAGAAGGAAGCACCTAAACTGAGGACTACCCAGGAAAGGTCAGAAGACACTCAGGATGAAAAAGCTCAACTAATAACCTTTAGCCACGACTTCTTTCTCAAAATACCTCTTTCTTGACACCTCCAGACTGAAAAGTAGAAAACATTATACACATCTTAAAAACTGGACTCCAGGAACACAAGGAAATCATAAAATTGTGATGCATAACTTCTATATTGGCCATATTAATGGAGAGTTCAAAAAATATAGAATTAAAGAAATTGTAAATATTTGCTTTTACTTTATAGCAGCCTGGGCAGGGCTGTGCTTTGCACTTGTGGATAACTCACTAGTGCTTTGGCTGCTGCTGAGAAATGCCTGCACGGCCTCAGGGCTTTCCCTCTGTCCCCCAGCAGGTTGGCTGGAGGTGAACAGAGGATTGCGAGGGCATACAGTAGGGACAGTGCACCTCAGCTGATCACAGAAATATTCCATAGCCCACAATGCCATGCTCAGCATGACAAGTTCAAGGCCAGGAAGAGGAAGGAAGGTTGTTCGCTCTCTCTTCCCAAGTAACCACAACACGTGCTGAGGCCCTGCTCCCCTGGAAGTGGCCACACACCTGCCCGTCGGTGGGGAACAAGGAATGAATGCCTGACTTTGCTGTGCTTCATTTATTATAATCTTTTTTATCACGATTCATGAGCTGCCTCATTTTTGCCCTTCCAGTTCCCTCCCTCACTCTGCTGGATCGGATGAGCAGCTCTGTGGATTGAAGCTGCTGCTGGGGTTAAACCATATGACCACTATAAATATGAAATATAGATGTAGTAAAAATACTCAAGGAGATGTAATATGTTTATTTATACAAACAGAAGATAAAAGTACTAATATCAAAAAAGCTCTCAGAAGACACTCAGAGCAGGGATTAAAAAAAATAATTTAAAAGCATCCAAGTTTCCAGTTACATTTACTGTTTCCCAACTTAGGCACTATCCTTGCATCATTACAATCAATTGAAGGTTTATTACTAGATTCCCGCAATGTGAGAGCTAGCAAAAAGCCCTGCAATCAGCAAAATGAAGGTTAACAGGACTTTCAGAAAACTGTTTAATGCAATTCCTCAATTGCTCAATATTCAACTGATTTTCAGATGTAGTTTCCAAAAGCAGCAATCCTTAACATTTCTCCTTTTTTTTCCTGACAAAGGCCAGCAAGTAACAGGTTTCAGTCTATGCCAGTTTGAAAGAGAAAATTATTTTTACAGAGAAGAAAGGAGAAGAAACGAAAAAGAAAAATATTAGCTAAGGAAACAATTAAGCAAGTCACTACACCTAGATTTTTTTTCTTGAAATAGGCTTTAAATTAAATCCATAATGATACTTCCTGATCAGGCATTATACCAATAATACATTGACATTATGACATTCTAATAACAAAAATTCTTCATGACAGAATATCATAAACAAATTAGAAAGTAAACATTTCATTGTGTTCAAAAAGACAACCTAAAATGTCAGCCAGAGAGATGTGACCCAAAATGGAATTTTTTTTAAGGTTGAAATTCTTTTGATTGCATAAATTACCAGATTTTTCAGCACTCTATGATGGAAAAGATACATATATGCCCACTCTTCATTTCAACTCTGTGGTGTCTACCAGTTTTGTAATTAATAAAAGGAAGCATTTTTCTTCTGCAATGAAAACATCTGCATAGCAAAGTCCTTGCCTACCACTGAGTCAAAATTTTTTACAGGTGTGAATAACTAATTGCAAAATCCTGTAAGTCATTAATGTTTCAAAGTTGAGAACCTTTGAAACACAATTGCATGAAACAATAGAATGTGATTTCATCTGAAATCCATACACAAGCCACACAAACCAATCCTTGGGTCCTTTGCCCTAAAATTACAAGCTCCTTATACTTGATTTCTGAGAACTTTATGATTTATTTTGATCTTTCTCTCAGATAGCAAGGCTCATTAGATCACAATTTTTCTTCCATTTTTTCCTTTAATTCATTAATGAATTATTTAAAGCCACAAATACTGTTGTTATAAAGCATTTTTATTGTTCTAGATGTTTTCTAGACATTTTAAGTTTTACTGTTTTTACACTATATGTTTTAATTATTTTGTTTCCCTTTTCAAGGAAAATTGTGGAATTGGATCATTGGAGTTATACAGCTACATATTTTCTGAAAAGGTATTTCAGTTTCTTAGCCTCCTACTGTAAATAATATCTGTACATATATCAGAATAATTTATATTCCAAGCTTCTAGATCCTTCTCTATCTTGTTGATACCACATCTGTTCTCATACTGATTTTCATTCTCCTGCCAGCTCCCATGTCCTTCACTTTTCATTTTAAATGGCAACTAATACCAAACTCATCTATTTTTAATTTTTATAATGATATTCTCCTTGAGTCATAGGTTGTGTGGCTTTGGTGTTTTTTTACTGGTTTTTATAATGTGTGATAGTGACATTCACAACCATAAACATTTCAGTCAGATAAGAAATCCAAGTGATTTCATGCTTTTAAAGTCTCAAAGTGATAGGCTGATCATTTATTTTTCTCAGTCTGAGTGCTGAGGAGTTGGAGGTGCTGAGTCTCAGTGCTGAGGCTATTTTATGTACAATTACCACTTATGCATGAACATGATTTTTAATTTTCCCTGCCAAAGCAAACAAGAGCAAACATCAGTAAAATATGATAAGCTGTAAAAAAATGAAAAATAAGAGGAGAAAAAAAACACTTCACTGGAAACTTTGCCGAAAATATAGCTTATTCTTAGTATTTTATATTACTATAAGCTAGAACAGCTTCAAATGGTAACCAAAGGAACTGAGCAAGATATGGAAGAATCTGGTACAGTCAGAACATTTTGAAAAGGTCTCTGACTGTGAAAGGGATATAATGTCTGAGGTATTGCCACTTCCTCACTTCTGTGATGGCTACTCTCTTGGCCCACCAATCAACAAAAAGGGCTCTTTAGTTGGGGGTTTTATTTGCTTGTTTGTTTTTAGACAAAAAGTTCCACATTCTTTTAAATCGAGAAATTATGTTCACAATATTGTTTAACTATTTGGTCGAATAGATGAATTAGAATAGATGAAATTAGAAGGCCATTATATATTTCAGAATAATAATCTCATATGCATGGATTTAACTGCTACTTCACATTCTTTATCTAAAATATTTCTAATGCTAAAATTGTGACTCTTTTTAGTCCTGGTTATTTTTTACAAAATGTTATGCCAACATATTGTCTCTTCACAGGTTATAACAGAGCACATATGATAGACCATATTTCTAAAGGCCTGAAATAAAGTTACAAAGGTTCCCCTTGCCGCAGGTGCTGAAAACATGGTTTCACTTTTCCTCCTAATTAATCCAAGACAGTGTCTTCACTAGAAAAACAAACCCAAACCCACAAATATTAAAGGTCTAAATGCATGTGAAGCTGTCATTATTATACTTCTCTATTGTTGTCATTTTAAAGACTGTTTCTCAGTGATTCCTGAAGAACATATAAAATTTCTCTGACTTTAAAACAGTCTTACAAACCGAAAGACAGATATAAAGCTCCTGTTGAAATCTGCAGTTGGCAATGTTGCTCCTCTGGACAATGAAAGCCCTTCCTCACAGCAAGATTATCGTACACTAGGCAAACTTCATGAGCTTGGATCTAGGCCAAAAAGCAAGAGCTTCCTAAAAACCCTTTTCCTTACTTTCCATATCTAGGTATACAATTCTGGGCTTGATTCTCCTAAAAGTAGTGATTTCAGAGTACATGTGTAGATGTGTAGTGTGTCTGCATGCACATGAACTAGAAATAATGGAAAACAAAGAAACAAAATATCTCATCATACTTTTCTAGGGAGACAACATGAAAAGAAACATGATAAATGATAATTGTAACACTTAATAGTGTTACCTTTCTTGCAGGCCATCATATTACGCAGTACGACTGTATAACAAGAATTAGCAAAATATAATAAATGAGAATGTAAGATTATTGATCATACTTGTGTGACAGATAGTCATTCAGTGACAAGAAACATATGGCATTTGGAGACATGTAGTTGCCATCATGGAAGCGTGCCATCATGGCTGTAGTGTTGCACTGGATGGCTACAAGCTCTTCAAGAGAGAGAGGAAAGGGAGGAGAGGTGGAAGGGTGGCCCTTTATATTAGGGAGGCTTTTGATGCCATGGGTATGAAAACTAGTGATGATGAAGTTGAATGCCTATGGGTAAGAGTTAAGGGTTGGGCCAACAAGGCTGACATCCTACTTGGAGTCTGTTATAGACCACCCAACCAGGAAGAAGAGGCAGACAACTTACTCTATAAGCAGCTGGAGGATGTTTCAGGATCATCAGCCCTTGTTCTAGTAGGTGAGTTTAACCTACCAGCCATCTGCTGGGAACTTAATATAGCAGAAAAGAGGCAGTCCAGGAAGTTCTTAGAGTGTGCAAAGGACAAATTTTTGTCACAGCTGGTGAATGAGCCCACCAGAGGTAGGACTACACTAGATCTGGTGTTTGCAAACAGAGATGGGCTGGTGGGAGATGTGGTGGTTGGAGGCCACTTGGGGCACAGTGATCATGAAATTATAGAGTTCTTGATATTTGGTGAAATCAGGAGGAACATCAAGAAGACTTTTACGCTGGACTTCCAGAGGGCAGACTTTGGCCCATTCAAGAGGTTTATTTGGAGAGTTCCTTGGGAAGCAGCCCTTAAAAACAAAGGAGTCCAGGAAAGATGGGGGTGCTTCAAAACAGAGATCTTGAGGTTACAGGAACAGACTGTCCCTGTGTGCCAAAAGATGAGCTGATGAGGCAAACATCCAGCCTGGATGGGCAGTGAGGTTTCAAAGGAATTTAGGATTAAAAAGAGGATGTCTCATCTTTGGAAGGAGGGTCAGGTTTCTAAGGAAGTATTTAAGGGGGTTGCTAGGGCATGTAG
>VYXD01014235.1:0-47511 GCA_013397195.1 Hylia prasina | reverse complement strand
GTCCCTCAGGGGTCTGTGCTGGGGCCAGTTCTATTCAATATTTTTAGTGACAACATGGATGAGAGGATTGCCTGTTTTATTAGTAAATTTGCAGATGACACTAAGCTGAGATGTGTTGATCTGTTTGTGTCAATCTACTGGGAGGTAGGAGGGCTCTGCAGAGAGATCTGGAATGGTTGGATGGATGGGCAGAGTCCAATAAGGTGAAGTTTAGGAAGTCCAAGTGCTGAGTCCTGCATTTTGGCCATGCAGGACCTGCATGGCCAAACCCCCCTGCAACATTACAGGCTGGGGACAGTGCTGCTGGACAGTGCCCAGGCAGAAAGGGACCTGGGGGTACTGGTGACAGCAGCTGAACATAAACCAGCAGTGTGCCCAGGTGGCCAAGAACGCCAATGGCATCCTGGCCTGGATCAGGAATAGTGTGGCCAGCAGGAGCAGGGAGGTCATTCTTCCCCTGTACTCAGCACTGGTGAGGCCACACCTCGAGTTCTATGTCCAGTTCTGGGCCCCTCAGTTTAGGAAGGATATTGAGATGCTTGAGCACATCCAGAGGAGGGCAACAAGACTGGTGAGGGGCTTGGGACACAAACCCTGTGAGGAATGGCTGAGGGAGCTGGTGTTGTTTAGCCTGGAGAAAAGGAGACTCAGAGGTGACCTTATCGCTCTACAACTCCATGAAAGGTGCAGTGGTGGGGGTTGGTCTCTTTCTCCAGGTAGCAACTGACAGAATGAGAGAACACAGACTTAAGCTGTGCCAAGGGAAATGTAAGTTAGATATTAAGAAAAAGCTTTTTACTGAAAGAGTGATAAAGTACTGGAATTGTCTGCCTGGGGAGCTGGTGGAGTCACCATCCCTGAATTTGTTTAAAAAAAAGACTGGATATGGNACTCAGAGGTGACCTTATCGCTCTACAACTCCATGAAAGGTGCAGTGGTGGGGGTTGGTCTCTTTCTCCAGGTAGCAACTGACAGAATGAGAGAACACAGACTTAAGCTGTGCCAAGGGAAATGTAAGTTAGATATTAAGAAAAAGCTTTTTACTGAAAGAGTGATAAAGTACTGGAATTGTCTGCCTGGGGAGCTGGTGGAGTCACCATCCCTGAATTTGTTTAAAAAAAAGACTGGATATGGCACCTAGTGCAATGGTTTAGTTGAAGTGTTGGGGCATGGCTTGGACTTGATGATCTTGAAGGTCTCTTCCAACATAATGATTGTATGTGTGATTCTGTGTGTGACATCAAAAACTTTTGGTTAGAAATCTAGAAAACACCACTGCTTATTTATAAAGTTTTCCACAAAGGAATCATTCCTTCTGATTGCCGAAGAGAAAATAGACCTCATTTTTTCTTCACATGGTTATTCTGAGGTTATTCATGGTTTTTCTGGTTATTCTTATTATCATGAATTATTCATGATTATTCTGCAATCCCAAATCCTCTCAAAGCTTTTTAAAGGAAAACATTACATGGCTGAAATGTTAGAGACAGTCAGAATCACATTTTTGCCTGGTTTTGAACATTATTCACAGTACCATTTCACTGTACTTTTTTTGAATAGAAGAAATTTCACCTGATCTGTTTAGATATGTCTTTCACTAATGAAGCGCTATCCCCATGTGCGTTATAGTCAGTTTTAGATATACAATATCATCAGTAAAGAAATTCAGAATTTCTCTCCTTCCCTGTAAAATATACTACATTCAGAAATTAAGTATCTTTTACTGAGGTTAAAATAAGAAATTAGTGTAAGAAGTATTTTTGCTTAGCTTCGTCCTCTCATCTGCTTAGCTTCATCATTTCAAAATAAAGACCAGAAGTGCTCCATTTTATCATGGTTTATAGCCCTAGATAAAGTGGAGATGTTTCCACAAAATTATCTTTTAATGCAAGAATTCAGGAACAACGTATTTGGAAACTTGTCATTACACATCAACTCACAGTGGATTTTACCCAGTAGGATTTTATTTAAGAAATAAAAGCCCCACAAAACTACATTACTAGAACAATAAACACCTAATTCTTGCATACATTATGTGGCACTGATTAATACTACTTTTGCTATAAAACCATAAAAAAAATCTCCCGATTTTCCTTTCCCAATTCTTTCCACAGTATTCTGCCTTTGACTTTTGAGTGTCATGTTTTCAGCTCAGAAAATTCAATTGTATTCTAGTTCATTAGGGTGGAAGCTGAAAATAAACTAGAATAGAACTAGGGCTATGGGAAACAGCTCCTATTTCCTGGCATTTTGCAAGTATGTGTTTTATAACTGTGGAAAGATGGACAGGATTAACCTTAAAATATAATTTTAACAGCAAGTGATAGTAGGAATTGTTGTCACATTACAAATAACACATCTTACTATTCCTTTTTTATTATTACCTTAATGTGGTGTCTACTACTACTACTTTTTTTTCTTTATATGGAGAGATACTATTGTATAATTCTACTGTAATGCAAGGTCACAGTCAACATTTCTAGTTCTCATCATCTCAGCATCTGAATCACAATGAAAAAACCAAGCCACACATACTTAAAAACAATGAGATCTGTGATCCAGATCTCCCCATATCTGTGATTGTATTACCATAACCAATGCTCCATGGATGACATTTATGTAAGGACCCTGGTAACAAAACACAAAGGTTTTAAAAATAATTTTTTTAATCGAGAAGAGAAAAAAGTTTAACTTGATGTTGACGTCGGCTCTTCTAAAACAAAAAAAAAGTTCCATTCATTGGAACTGAACGCCAAAAAATCCCACTCTGCTGATTGTACTTAGGAAAGATTTTTCTTCAAAGGCAGTATTTCTTTTAAAATTCAACTTCTCAACCAGTCCCCTCAAAATAGGAAAGGAGTCACTTATCATCATCATGCCTGCCAGCCTGCCATTGCACATCCTTTAAAGCTGATACCTCCAAACCTTCAATGTACACAGCTTAAAAAGTAGGAATACTTAAAAATCTATTTCCTTCATTTTGAATGATATTTTTTTAATGTTGTTTCAGTTGAACTTCATTTTAGCCATTATAAAACATCAAGTACTAGTGATGTGTGTAGAAAAGCAGTAATTCATTAACTTCCTCTTCTCAGTAAATAGTTCACGCCAGTATTTCTCTCTGGTCTTGTCACTTAAGTTAGTCATGAATAGCTGTAAAGCCTGTGGCACTATAAACAGTTTTTAGTGAGGAAGGAGAGCTTATCCAGTGACTAATATCTCAAAGTAAGCAAAAACATGTTTGCATATGAATCATGTCGATATTGGATATTCTTTTAAAAAAAATCACAAAAACCTACCCTTATTTGAAAGTTCACTAACAACTCCATGCTCTATACACAAATAATAAACACGTATAGGGTGTCCTCAAAATACTTAAGTGACAACTGTACTTTAAAGTTGCACATAATTAAACATTTAAAAAATAACATAAAAAATTTCTGTGCAAAAATAATCACAGAAAATCTAATCACAAAACAGGTTACATTACTCATGTACAATCATAAAAAGTAAGTGAAGGTCCAGGAGTTATATTAAGTGATTCCAAATTTCTCTCCTTTTCCTTTTCTGCCACTAAGTTGATCTTTCTGCTGCAAAGGAAAAACAACAGCAAAGAAGGCAACATGTCTCAAAAGAGATGCTTCAATGAACAGAGATCTGTACAAAATAAAAGCATTGAGGTATAGCAAGATTTCATTTTAAGAACTTGAGCATATTTTCACTGTGAGGGTGATTCTAGGAGTAGAAAAAGTCATAGGTGAATAATTGTGAAAATTTATGTGGAAAAATGTAGGTATGACACCCCAGAGAAATTGGAATAAAAACTGTAGTCATAGTGACATTTTGCTGGTACAAACTGAAAATTGTGGAATGCATAATGCTGACAGAAGGACAGTAGTGCACTGCACAGCCAGGCTATAGAATATTTTCAAGTCCTGCAGATTCAGTGGGGCTAGCTCTAGTTCATTCTCATAGTTAGAAAGTGAATAAAATAATACATACCCATTTCAGTAAACCTTTAAGAACTCTTCTGCTGAGGACCATAGCACAAGTGTAGTGTAGTAATAATGTCAAGACATCTTCAAGACAAATGAACTTGAAAAATTGGCAAAATTGTCTTTCAAAGTATTAGAACATAAGCCTCCTCCCTCTCCTTCACTTCATCCCCAAATTCCTCAAGCAGTTGGAGCACGCAATTTAAACTTTCATGAATTTGATGCAACATAATCTTACTTTATTTTTGTTAGTTGTATTTTGCTATGTAGGCACTTGAAGCTGGTGATTACTGCAATATTACACATATTTTTGTATTAGATATATAATATATATTGTATATATATGCATTTATATGTATATCTATGCATTTTATTTACACAGAAATTGCATTTCCTACACATATATGTTCAGAAATGTGCCCTATTTTCAGGATGCTATTACAGCTCTTAGGAGTGACAGTTACAAGAGGTATGACAAGAATCAAAGAGATAAAGCACAACACATAATGAGAAAAAAGGAGCACTTTTCTTTACATGTAGTAAAAAGTTTTGGTTTTAAAATGCTCTCACAACTTCAAACTGTCACCCCACCACATATTCAGCTAATTGGAACAATGAGAAGCACTTGGACACTTGAGGGCAAAACTCGTATATTCACCACTTTCACCAAGAATTCACTTTAATAGTATGGCTGAGCTGAGAATAAGAAGAAATCTGACTGCCCGTTCTGTTGCCAAAACATATATATAGACTAGCAGGGAAAAAAGGAAGATAAGGAGGTATCCAAAATTGATTGTTTCTCAATTTCTCTGCTATTTAGGAAATCCTTGGGGCCATTGCAGTCTTTTTATTAAAAGAAAATACAGTTTAATTACAGTTTCAATTAGATTACCAGGAACCAATATACACAAAATGTGTTATCGTTCTGAAAGCCTGGCCAGCATTAAAAAAACTTCAATTTTATTTACTTTTTATAGCTGAACCCAAGCCAGCTTTCTTATTTCAAATGAGAAATGCATTTCCCCTCAAATTTCCCCTCATAATATTAGGATAAAAATTAACATTATGTGCACCTTGTAAAGATACAATTACCAACCTTAAGGATCACAAAACAAGCTCTCATGATAGACTATCTCAGGAATCATGCTGAGAAATGCCAGCATGAATAACTGATTTTAAATTAATTTTCTGACGCAGTCTTTTTTCCCTGTCCTTCTCCCTTTCTCAATATTTTGTTTTTTTACATATGTGCATGGCTTTAGATGCTACCAAGTGAATGACTGAAACCTCCACTGAAGATCTCACTCGTCAATTAATTCAGACTATCTTTTAGGCCACACTTCTGCGATTAACTTATATCAAAAAGCTTCCAAAATTATCTCTAAAAATTTCTTATGGACTGCAGCTGTCCTATCAGTTGTACGGAGCACAAGACTACATGGAAGAACTCTAATGGTTAGCCAGTTTTCCTATACAATCCTGAATTAATGAAAGTAAGAACAACTTGCAGTTTCTGAGACAAGTGTGCTTGAGCCATACACATACATTGACTCTACTACATTAATTTGGACAACTGGACTTGAACATTTAATAACACAGAATGTATTTTGTGGGAGTCAAATGGTAGGGGAGAAAAGTAATTTTCTATCCAGTTGAATTGCTCTCCACTATTAATGAAAGTAAAAAGAGAGTTCATAGTTATGTACACCTCCATGAGCACTTTTCCAGGCTCTTTGTATGGAAGATGATAGCAGAATCAAGTCCGAAGTCATACACATGGATCAAATTTCAGGTCTCTGTAAGAACTTACAAATTCTTCTTGCCTACCTTTATTGACTTGGATTTCAGATTAATTAAATTTAGATAATACAAGTCTCATTTGACATATCAGTAGTGGACACACTTTCAATAGCAATAATTTAAAAAAAATAAATTTTAACTGCATGATTTCCTAATTCAATTACATTTAATCAACAAATTACATATTCTTTAAAACTTCCACGTTTTCTGTCATAGAAAACTGACAGTATTTCTGGCAAAAGTACATGATGCAATACATCTACTAATATCTCAGAGGAATGACTGTGTATAATCGGAGAAAGTCTTAAGATGACTGATAAATCAAAAGACATATAAACTGAATTTTCAAAAGCAGCATAAATTATGTAATTTATTTTTGCAAAAATGAATCAAATTAATACACCGGCAATATACTTTGCCTATGCTATCTATGTATGCTATAAAAATTATTTACTATTATCTATAGTACTTCTAACATCTTCAAGGCACAAGTCACTTGCCTAATGAACAACTATCAAAATGGCAGTGTTCTCCATTTCAGAATCATTAAGGTTGGAAAAGACCCCCAAGATCGAGTCCAACTTTTGCCTGATCACCACCTTGTCAACCAGACCAAGGCACTGAATGCCACCACATCGAGTCATTTCTTGAACACATCTGTCTGTTGACAGAAGAGTCTTTCATTTCACAGGAAGAAATATGGAAGGTCACAGAGACAACAGGCCGTGCATCTGTCTCAGTATAATTCCTAGCATTCTGCTCAGGGCTTCTTTGTAATGACCTAAAAGATTTCCCCTCCCAGGGTCTGCTGTTAAATTATTCCATTACAATTGACCCAGCAATCTCTAGTCATATTTTCTGAAATATTTAAATCTTTTTACATCCAGCTTACAGTTTTGATTACTTCTCTGTTTCATTAGTCTATTTCCTGAAGAAAAACTACCAAAAATTCAATCACCCTGCCAGTGTATCTATTCCTTGTAGGCTTGTTTCACATTTTAGAACTTACTTTTTTTTCCTTAGAGCAACACAGATTTAAGTTTATATCCTTTTTTGATTATTTTTCCTTTTGTTTGTTTTGTTTTAAAATGCCACAGCTTGTAAGCAATTCCTTTTTATTTCCTGTTATTCCCAATTCTTTTTCTGGGTAACATATTTTTTTGTACTTTGCTCATCACTCATTTCCCTCCAGGCTGTAACCATTATCAACATTCCTCTGGAGATCCACATTGCAATCACTACCATTCTTCTTTCTTTAATACCTTTTCCCTTTAGCACTTTCTCAGATATTTTGAGTCAGCCAGTGCTTCATTTGTGGTAGGACAAAATTCCAGATCGTTCTCAGGTAAAAGTTTTTGCAACATATGACTGTCCCAAAGGCAGAAAATTCAGCCTCCTCCTATATTTCCTCCTGTAGCTTTGCGAGCCTTAGAGCAAACAAATTGAAGCACACAACTGTGTTGCATTTCAATTCTGACTGCATTGGAGGTGCTTACTAAGACCAATTAAAGGGAAACTTCCTTTAGAATTGTCATGTAATTACAAAGTCAACAACTTCTGCTTACCCACTAATTACAGAAAATTGTATTTGATAGCGGCATAATTTGATTATAATTGCAAATATTTGCTCATCTTTTGTGCTGTTTGAAGAATATTTCAAAAGGTCTCCTCAATTCTTCTGAATTTAAACATATGCATACTGTAAATAAAACACACTATATGCCAATGGATTGCTTTTATGCATCTGCCAATTTAATTTCCATTACATTAATTCCTGTGTTGAACAGAGTTTCATCTTTTTCATCAGATGCACATAATTTCTGTTTACAACAGTGTGGAACTGAGCAACAAAAAATTGCACCACACCAAAAAGTTGAATAATCCTACATAATTTAGTATATTTTGGTCTGCATTTAAATAGATTGGTTTAGACTTGCATATGTAACTCCCACACATGCACAAACACAAACTGCAGTGCTTGAGAAAATGCAGTTATATGTCTAGAGAGGAGGAGGAAAAGGTTTTCCCAAAGGAGAAAACCAAAAACACCCCTAGAGAAATGTATTTTGCAAAGCTGTCATTAAATTAACTGAAATGGAAACCTTCTAGAGAGGAATCTAAACCTAAGCCACCACACTTGACTAAGTTGTATATGAGTAGGAAAACCCCACTGTCATTGGCTTTCAAAATTATTAGTCTCCTTGAGACTCTCACGGATTCATTCCTAAGTAACTTAATTCCTAATCCTCATTTTTTATCCTCATTCTACATGACAAGAATTTATCTATTATAAATGTAGCCTAGACAGAAGAAATGGGTTTAAAATTAACAGAATTGAGTATTCTAAAAAGAAAACAGATTTTTACTTCAATTTATTATGGGACTTTGCTACACTATCATCTTAAAGTGTACAAGAACATCTCACTCAAAATATTTGGCAGCTTTTCATGGAGTTTTTATCCTGGCTTTCAGGCAGTGTGAACTTTTTCAGATCCTTTTTTTTGTTACAGTGTAGCTGTCCTAGAATACACCTTTAACATGGACTCAGCTGAGAATTCATCTGGACCATCAAATTATTAGAATTATATTGGATGATGAAAAAATGAAATTTACATGAAAGAATACATGGACTAAATACTATAGAGGAATACCATGTAGGAAGAAACATTCTAAACATGAATTTTGCTAGAGTGGAGAAAGTCATAGCTGATTCTATTTAAAATTCACCATTTAGAGAGAATCAACTCAGACATATTACAAAATTAGAAGAATTAGCAAAATATTAGTATTCTCAGGCCAAAAAGCACCAATAACTTCAAGTGAAATGCAACACTATACTATTCAGCTGTTCTCTGCCTTGAACTATTCCTGCTAATCTAAAAAAGAAGCAATCATACTGGGACCAATGGTTGATTCTACAACTGTATTTGTTGCCTGCTATCTTCATAGGTAAATGACCCAGAATTATGGGTTTATATGGTGAAATAATCTTCTTTTTCTTGTTTGAACAAAGTAAACATGTTGGGGTCCGCTNGAAGGACAAAGAAATGCCCAAATCCCTCCATCTTGTCCCCTCATGCCTTTATCTTAAAATCTTAAAAATTCTACATTTGCACCCCGTGAGACTTAAAAACTATATATTAAACTTTTGTCACTTGTAATTCTTCATATAGAGTTGGTAATGTTTCCCATGGAGTAAAATCAAAGGCACTCTCGTTGTAGGCCTCATGCCAGGGTCTCTGAGCCCCTTGCTGGGCTCTCGGATCACCCAGGGCACCCAGAGGGATGTTCTGGGTTCTGACATAAACATTTTAATAAATTAAAATTATTATGACTATTATTGTTCACATTTTCCAACTTAAAGTATTTTTTTTTCTGCATAGATCCTCCATCAGCAGAAATCTCTGTAGCACTCCTAATTTAGATTGATGTCTTAATCTACATAGACTGAAACATCCTCCAAACTGCATACAGAAAAAGCTGTACAAGTAGTAAAATCTGTATGGTAAGAATGAAGGATGTAGAGAAAGCAAGAAAGACATTTTGTAATATGAAATAATCCTGCAGGGAATATGGGAAGGATGCTTTATACCAACAGAATAATCTCCCTAAACAACAGGAGGTATGTGTGATGGAACCACATTAATCCCACAGAATAATCAAGAAGAACACCTGGCCCAATAACATCAATGATGTCATGAATAGATGAGACTCCTTTTGGGAAGGGGAAAGGAACATAAGGTGAACAGGAGAGGAATGATGGGAAGAAGATGGACCACAGTGGTTCTGGTTGGCCTTGCACCTTGTAACCTCTTGAGTCTTACCACCATGACCGGGTGACAACAGGGCACATGGCCATCAGTACGAACTGCATGATAGCAGCTCCTGTGGTAGTTTATAAAGGGCTTGACACAGTCTTCAAATGAGGTTTATAACTCCACTTTATACCACAGGACATCAGTCCTGCAGCAACTCCCAAAAAGAAATAGTTTTTCTCTAGTTTGAGAGGCTAACATGTACAGAGAATTTAACCTCCTCAATTTGCTCTGTTGCTGAAGTCCAAAAATAATCTGTTCCTAGGAGACCTCATCTGTTTTTCCTCTTGAAAGTCACATCTTAAAAGAAGTTAATTCTGGGAGTAGAGAATACAGGCACTGTATAGAAATATATATATTTCTGTGCACATATATAAGTATAAATAGCTATGCCACTATAAGCCCTGGTACTGCTATTATTGACTCGGTACCTCTATCAGGAGAAGAGATAGGAGATAAAGATGAACTGTTTTTTCCTAAGCTGTCAGCTGCTGAGCTGCTCATTCACATTTCTTATGCTGCATCCTGTTCCCTCCCTCCCTCAACCTTTATCCAAGTTTGTTAAGTAGGATGCAAATAACAGGCACTCTAGAAGATTACAAGGACAGGGGACAGCATGACTTCAGCTTTCAAAAACAAGTGATCTGCATTTAATGTCACGAGGATGGATGAATGTTTTTGGATTAGATGTGAAATTAAATATCTGGAAGCAGAGAGGTATTTCTGTTCCACTCAAGTCATACACCATACGACATTAGAAATACTGTGTTGCTAATGGAATTATTGCAAATTAAAAATAGTTATTCCAGAATAGGCTCTATTAAACTACTTTAATATTGTGTGTATAAATAAATTTGTGTTTTGAAAAACTGCCATGTCAGTGCCCCCATGGCATTCAGATCTAAAATGTGAAGCATTTATCTTCCTTCTTACTACTGAAAATTCCATAGTGAGTTCAAGAAGAACTTAAATCACTGAAAATACATAAACTGATTTTTTTAAAAAATACTGGTTTTTAATCACAAAACTCCCCCCAAAACATACAAAAATATTTCTTGTTTTGATCTGAATGCAAACTGACCAATTGTTAAGCAGTTGTCATTTACATAGGTTGCCACAGTTGTAGTAAGCTGGGCAAATGAACCCTTTACATTTAAAAGGAAAGTCAAACATTTCAAGTTCAAATATTTGAAATCAAGTTCATAAAAGCTTTTCATAATCATAAAAACTAAGCAAACATAAATCCCATTAAATTTTAAGACCAATGAATCATGCAGAAATGAAATTTGAAAAAATGGCTAAAGTTAACCTCATTTTCCATCTGCATATTTCAAATATCCCAAATATGTACATATATAAAAAAATTACATCACATAAAGGGGGGAGGTTTCAGATTGTCACTTTCAGACTTGCTAGAGGGTCAGTCATACAGAGATGACAATTATGATGGACAGTGACAGGTATCACCGATTGATTTCTTGCACATAGACAAATTATTGGCCAAAAAGAAGTGACAAGACTCTTTGGTCTGCCTCACTTGGTTTCACAGAACTCCAAGAATCTGTGATTGAAAATGGATACTTCAGAATCCAATGAGACAAATCTTGAGAATACTTGAGATTGCAGGATTGTAGAAATATATTTGCTACTAAGCAAGAACTGGCAAGAACTTGAAGAAATTCAAGTCCTGTAAAAATCTCAAACTAAAGTGTACCAAATTATATATTAAATAAAACCGAAAAAACTACCCTTCAGTTGACATAATTCTTTTTCAAATGAATAATAGGAGGGGTCAATAATCTGAACAGGTTAAATCTTTTATTTTAAAGAATCATAATGGGAACAACTATTCATCCCTGATAGGTCCATTAAGACATACATGTGTTTAAATCCCAGCAAGTCTTCCTCCATCTTACTCACCACAACTAAAAACCAATGGCCACAGGCTATGACAAACAGTATTACTGTTGAAAGGGGAAATTACTCTGCTTACAGGTGCTGTCTCCTGACGTTAAAATTCTTCATTCCACAGAAGGGCTATTAGAAATGTCAAACTAAGTACAGATGGCCACTATTCAGTTTCAAATACAACCCATAATTGTGCATCTTTTCAAAAAGAAGTACAGCATTATTAAGTGAAAATCAAATTCTTATGTTGAACTAATAGAGTCATATTTAAACTGCTACATTCTGAGTAACTTTATGAAAAACTAATTTCAAAACCGATGTCTGGAAAACGGCATTTTATAGCACAGTATTGTCAAATCAACACATACAGGTAAGGGCTGCAGATACTCAGAGATGCAGGATTTCAGACAGGAATTCCTGACAGAGATCAGAGAAGGAGCTGATAGTAGGAGTCAGTGGTACAAAATTCAAGGCACATAATGTAAATTTTCTATGGTTTTGAAATGTAACACTATGAGAGCTGTGTAACACTCTCACTAAGAGTGAGAATTTAATGTCTTGTCCTTGTAATGACTAAACTCATCAGGATGAATCCCTTACTTTCTAGGAAAAATGTACTTCAGGAACATAAGTCAACAGGGTCTCACAGAGTTCTTCTCTTTACTGATAAGACGAGTTGTGATACAGATGTCTAAATCCAAGCAAATTAATCTGACTATATATGCTTAAATTTGTTCAAAGTTCTTGTATACCACATCAAAACCAATAAAATGTGCTTTGGATAAAAACATTTTTTCACTAGAACAAGCAGTTGAGATCTGAGCTTTCATGGCACAATTTCCTTGGATTTAGACTTTAAAGATAATTGATAAATTAGCTGATAATAAAAAGTGTCCTGATACTTTTAGCTTATGTGCTTTTTTGTTGTTGTTGTTATGTGGGTTTTTTTGTTTGTTCATTTTGTGGTTTGGGCTTTTTACATTTTTTTTTCATTGTGCATTGTGGGCTTTAATAAATTGCTAATCAAAAACACTGTTTCAAGCTGTGGACCTTGAATACTGAGTCACAGATTTGGAAAGCATTTAAATGGCTGTTTTTGCCATCAAAACTCCACAAACACAGTCCTTCAGAGGTAAAAATGGTGACTTGACAGACAGGTCCTACATTATAAACAGCATCACAATCTATTTTGACAGAGAGTAATTCAGTAATTAAGAAAAACAAACAAAAAAAGAAGTAATATATTGTTGAATAAGCATTTGACATCATTTTACTTTGTAATAAAGTGGAAAACCATTGTCTAATCAGAAATTAAGTTATTTGAAGATGATGCACTATTTAATATTACAGGAATTCTGATACATTCTTTAGTAGTCAAATTCATCTCATTTACTGGAAACTTTTTTCAATCAAACATGTTTTGATCAACACAATACGGAAAGAAAATTTAGTTATTTTAAGGTTACAGCAGTCAATAAGAACAGTAATTTCTAAACTCTTTTGCACTTGTTTTTAAGAGAAGGTGTCCAGTTGGTATTTGTGAATTATATGGTGAATTCATTGGTGCAAAACCCCAAAGCAGTCTACATCCTCCTTTTACTTAAAAATAAAAACAGCAGAAAAGCTGTTCTGAAAATTAAAATNTTATTAATTCCTCACATCCAACAGTTTATCTATATTATAAAAGAAAAAATAATTTTAACTCTTTACAGTAACCATTAAGACATTATGAACAATATTGAAATTCACTGGAAGACAAACCAATCCAGTTAATTTAAATACAATTTAAAAAATAAAGAAAAAGAAGATAAATGAAAAATTTAAACTATTCTTTATAGTAATCTGTTTCTTAGTCGGTTTTGGTGCATATGAATAGCCAACTCCTTTATTTCTGAAGGAAATATCTCCTACTTTAACACCTGTTAATCTTTAAAATCATGGGGTTTTTTCTAATTTATAAATACAGAATCAAAAATGTGACAAATAATGACACACACACCAAACATTCATATACTCACACGCTGCACAAGACTAACAACTTTTCCGTACCAAGTATTCCACAAAAGAAACTTTAGTTTAAGTTACCAAGCAATTAAGACATTTCCAAATCCTTGCAACAATTCTTACAATATTTGAATTTAAAAATAATTAAAAATATAGAGGTTAATATTTAAAATTTTATTTAAATATTAAAATTAAATATTTAATATTTGTCTAAAACACAAAGTGCACCTTGCATGAAGAAGGACAGTGAAGCCAAAAAATAACACAGGGTACAGGAGTATTTCCTGTGGAAAATATATTATTTTCAGTAACCTTAGTTCCAACACTCATATTTTAGTCTTTAGTTCTTCTCTGCAGGAATATAAGGTATGGTCCATAAGTTGGGCTTCCATAAAAAAAAAAAAAGCAGTTTCTGGGATATTGTTGTTGTTGTTGTTAATAATATTAGTTATGATGAGTCAAATTAAATTAATTTCTAAATGCTTTTTCCAATTAATTATCCAACTCTTTTGTTAATCTAACCTCAAAGGTAGATTAACAAAAATATAAACACTAATAGTTAAAAGGAGAAATGCATCTTGGGTTAAGGAATTCTTGATAGCCTTGGACCCCAAATTCATGAGATGAATTACTAGTTCACCGAAACACAACCTATCAGTCTATGTCTCTTTTCTGTCGGTTATACATTATGAAAGAAGTTTTGTTTCAAAAACACAGTACTTTAAAAATAAATAAATCACAGAGGTGGACTAGGTGTATATAGAAGAATTTCTCACAGAAGTAGATTAGATTTTTTGTGTACTACTGCTCTATCTTCAACCTTATAATAGAAAAAACCTTATAATAGAAAATAGACAANTGTTGTTATGTGGGTTTTTTTGTTTGTATTTTGTGGTTTGGGCTTTTTAGTTTTTTTTTTTTCATTGTGCATTGTGGGCTTTAATAAATTGCTAATCAAAAACACTGTTTCAAGCTGTGGACCTTGAATACTGAGTCACAGATTTGGAAAGCATTTAAATGGCTGTTTTTGCCATCAAAACTCCACAAACACAGTCCTTCAGAGGTAAAAATGGTGATTTGACAGACAGGTCCTACATTATAAACAGCATCACAATCTATTTTGACAGGGAGTAATTCAGTAATTAAGAAAAACAAACAAAAAAAGAAGTAATATATTGTTGAATAAGCATTTGACATCATTTTACTTTGTAATAAAGTGGAAAACCATTGTCTAATCAGAAATTAAGTTATTTGAAGATGATGCACTATTTAGTATTACAGGAATTCTGATACATTCTTTAGTAGTCAAATTCATCTCATTTACTGGAAACTTTTTTCAATCAAACATGTTTTGATCAACACAATACGGAAAGAAAATTTAGTTATTTTAAGGTTACAGCAGTCAATAAGAACAGTAATTTCTAAACTCTTTTGCACTTGTTTTTAAGAGAAGGTGTCCAGTTGGTATTTGTGAATTATATGGTGAATTCATTGGTGCAAAACCCCAAAGCAGTCTACATCCTCCTTTTACTTAAAAATAAAAACAGCAGAAAAGCTGTTCTGAAAATTAAAATGGCCACTAAAGTAGAGGAAATTAGTGTGTCAATTCTCAAAGAAGTAGTTCTGGAAGATTTTGTGTACTAATTCTATGATGTTACCAGAAGTTAAATCAGCACATTATGTCCGTAAGGAATTACAAAGGAAAACAAGAGGACAGAATGATGATGGCGATGATTATGTTGATAATAATAATAACTATTATGAAACCAAGCAGATATTTTTAAGACAATATGAAAAAAGGTTTAAATCTGAATAGAAATGATCCGATCATTCTGTTCTGTCTGCTGTGCAAGGAAGATACATAAACCTGTTTTGAATTTCTGAATAGCAAAAAAATAGGCACTGTTTAGTAGCCAGACAAAAAAATCATGTTCAATTGTAAGCTTATTAATTCCTCACATCCAACAGTTTATCTATATTATAAAAGAAAAAATAATTTTAACTCTTTACAGTAACCATTAAGACATTATGAACAATATTGAAGTTCACTGGAAGACAAACCAATCCAGTTAATTTAAATACAATTTAAAAAATAAAGAAAAAGAAGATAAATGAAAAATTTAAACTATTCTTTATAGTAATCTGTTTCTTAGTCGGTTTTGGTGCATATGAATAGCCAACTCCTTTATTTCTGAAGGAAATATCTCCTACTTTAACACCTGTTAATCTTTAAAATCATGGGGTTTTTTCTAATTTATAAATACAGAATCAAAAATGTGACAAATAATGACACACACACCAAACATTCATATACTCACACGCTGCACAAGACTAACAACTTTTCCGTACCAAGTATTCCACAAAAGAAACTTTAGTTTAAGTTACCAAGCAATTAAGACATTTCCAAATCCTTGCAACAATTCTTACAATATTTGAATTTAAAAATAATTAAAAATATAGCGGTTAATATTTAAAATTTTATTTAAATATTAAAATTAAATATTTAATATTTGTCTAAAACACAAAGTGCACCTTGCATGAAGAAGGACAGCGAAGCCAAAAAATAACACAGGGTACAGTAGTATTTCCTGTGGAAAATATATTATTTTCAGTAACCTTAGTTCCAACACTCATATTTTAGTCTTTAGTTCTTCTCTGCAGGAATATAAGGTATGGTCCATAAGTTGGGCTTCCATAAAAAAAAAAAAAAGCAGTTTCTGGGATATTGTTGTTGTTGTTGTTAATAATATTAGTTATGATGAGTCAAATTAAATTAATTTCTAAATGCTTTTTCCAATTAATTATCCAACTCTTTTGTTAATCTAACCTCAAAGGTAGATTAACAAAAATATAAACACTAATAGTTAAAAGGAGAAATGCATCTTGGGTTAAGGAATTCTTGATAGCCTTGGACCCCAAATTCATGAGATGAATTACTAGTTCACCGAAACACAACCTATCAGTCTATGTCTCTTTTCTGTCGGTTATACATTATGAAAGAAGTTTTGTTTCAAAAACACAGTACTTTAAAAATAAATAAATCACAGAGGTGGACTAGGTGTATATAGAAGAATTTCTCACAGAAGTAGATTAGATTTTTTTGTGTACTACTGCTCTATCCTCAACCTTATAATAGAAAAAACCTTATAATAGAAAATAGACAAGCAGAAAATTCAGGAACAATCAAACAGGGAAAAGAAGAACTCATATACAACTCATATACACTCATATACAACCCTCTCCAGCAAAGTTTCTTAACAGCAATTTTGTGCTGCAGGTGTGAAAAGACAGACAGACCACTTCCCCCACCCCACCCCCAAATTAGTCCCTTCTGCTTTCAGTAATGTTTTTGACAGTTTCATGGCCACTGGAGGAGGAACTGGTCTCACACAAACCCAGAGAAAGCATCAGACTCCTGCCTGTAACATTGTATTTCTAAGATCCTTGGAAGTTAATCTACTGCCCACAGACAATGCATCCCTGACTGGCTAAGTGATTATTTTTTCCCAAACATTTCTTTAACAGATGTTTGCTACAGGCTATTGTTAATTTTTATTTTATTTTACTACTGCATGAACTGGTGTCCTCCTTACAAAAGCCTTCCAATCAGACTCTATGTCCAAACCTGTTAATTTACATGTGCATCCTGATTTACCTTCATGAAAATTTCCCGGATCTTCTGACAGGATTTCCTATGAATAATCTTAGCTCAAAATACATCCTGCTTTTATCACATACTATGCAGCTTATAAATATTCTTTCACTGTTTAGATTGAATACATCAATTTAAGGTGAGCAACTTCTGGAGTAACAATTTTAAGAGTAGTAACTTAACAGGAACTTATTAGACATTTATATACCTGAAATACCTATCTTGGTATATGTTTGACTATCCATGAGATCAAGCAGAGCACATGGAATTCCATTAAGGAAAGCAATATATTAATTTTTCTTTTCCTCCTTTAATTTTTTCCCCCTCCCTTCTTGGCAAACTCATGCAAATGAAAGTACAGGGGATTTTATCTCTATTTATATACCTTTGATTTCTACTTAAACTATTTTTTTTTTCACTTACAGCTTTCCTGTCTGAAACAGAAACAAAACATTTAAAAGCTTATTTATACAGATGTAATAATAATAATTCCATCCTTAACACAAAACCTGGACACTCATAAGTAATAATACAAATCTTTTACTCTCTGGAGTAGGAACCATAGAATCATTAAATTTGATTTGGAAGGGACATAATAAAGGCAGTCTAGTCCCAACAATACAAACATCTCCATTTTGCTTGCATTCTCTGATAATTTAACCCACTGTATTGGTTTTTATATAAAAATAGAAACAACTTCTCCATTTAAACTTTATATTTACAATATATCCACTTCTTTCATGAAATATCTTCTCTCTGCAATATCTTGATCTTGAAAGAACTTCATGTAGAAAACCATTATGGGAGAAAGTATTGCTGTAGAAGTACAGAGATAACTAAGCAAAACTTAGATTTCATCAGCATTCTGGTCAGGCAGATCTATAAAAATACCTGGGCAATAGGGAAATAATTAATTAATAACATTTAATATTTATACTGAAATACAAAGAAGATTGGCAATTTCTAAATTTGTTTTTGAGTTCTGAAAATTTTCTCCTAGATCACTTGCTATTAAAGCACTTGATTATTTACGTATTTTCCAGATCTTTTTATATCCCTGAGTGCAATAAGAGGACTTGCTGTCCAAATTTCCAATGGTTTGTACACTGTAGCTATTCTAACCAAAGATATATTTAAGACCTAATACTGATCTCCCAGAAAAGGCTAGGATATCTGAATAACGGCAACTTTCAGGGACAAAAGGTTTTCAGAAGAGCACACAAGAACTTGTCTCCTGTAGCAATTCAGACTTTGCATAGAGAACAGAGTGAATAGTCAACTCTCACAACTCTCAGAAGTGTTTGTTGAAGCTATTTGCTTAATCCATAGTCTTTTAAGTCACTCCTCCTCAACCTGCTAAATCACAACAACAAGGGGAAGATTAAATATTTCTTCTATTTAATGATGTTTGTCAGCCTCTACATTCAGTCTTAAAAGAAAAGTCCACTAAGTGAGTTATTCTGCATTATAACATGAATGAAAACATCATTCAGGGACAAATTGGACATGAAATATGCTGATTCAACACACACTTAAGTAGATTAACAGGCTGCCAAAATTAAAGTAGTTTATTGCCTAGGAAAAGGACACCACTCCCCAAGTGGATTGTTATTTCAGGAAAAGTGAAAAGCATGGTATTAACAAATCAATAAATTATCTCTGACTAGGTGATGTCAACATTTTTGCATACCTACCACTATTTCAAAAATCAATAAGGTAGAGATGAGTGACTGCAAAATATGTTTCCAGAGATCGTCAATCCTCCCTGGCAGCAACAACTGCTTCGGCACCTGCAGGTGCAGCACTGCAGCATTAAACACGAACCTTTTAACTATCTTTCAAGTGAAAGTGACAGACAGTAACCAATCAAAGAACTGTATCTTAAGAACCACACAAATTCTTATTCTTACTTCAGGAAGCCATTTTGAATGCAATAAAATATTATTATATTATATATAAATATTATTATATTTTATAATATAAATGCCATATATAGAATGTCACAAAACAGAGGTCTAGGCTTTTGATGCATCATTACTTGAACAGTCATAGTGATAATAAAGCCATTAAGAAAACATGAATAAAAAAACTGTCTCTATCAGTCTTTTGTGGTAGTTGCCACAAAAGAACATCTTCCTCTAGCAAATGCAACTGTAGGACATGCTTGGTTCATTCTAGGGACTTAACATTTTCATACATTTCTTTGTATTTTCTCTCTTACTTTCAATTAACCGCCTGTTTTCTCTGCTCCTGCTGTGAAACAACAGCTGGATCTTATCCAATTTAGAAATCTTTCCCTTTCTCTATGCTATCAATTTCTTTTCTCCCTCTTGTTTTCTTTTAAGATGGCTGTATACTGTTCTTCACTCACAGGCTTTACTTTCTGAACTCTTTGCCATTTAAGATTCAATTTGTCTTTTTAAAATGGTACTTCTCCATTGACCCAGTCAGGACCAACTAGGAGAAAAAGTAATTATTTCTTTGGTGGACAACAGGAGTTTTCATAAGAGCATTTAAAATAATAGTGTCCTCATTTCATTTCATTGCACATAATAGATAATTCTCTCAGAACTACTATTTAAATATTGTCACTCCATTATTAAATATTTTCTGTACCTGTTTAATATGTAAGACTCTAGACAGACACATTACTATAAAATTATATGCTAATGCAACAGATGAAGCAACTTAACTATCTCAAACCAACGGAGCACCACCCACTTCCACGTACATCCCTTTAAGGTCTTGTCTATATTCCCAATCTTTAGCCTAAATGAGTAACTATTCCCTTTAACGTGATGTGTAATGAGTGAACATGGCCCTGAGGCACATGGTTTTGTGGTGGAGTTGGTGGTGTTATGTTAACAGTTGGACTCGATGATCTGAAGGGTCTTTTCAAACCCAAATCATTCTATGTTTCGATGAAAACATTTCTCTTCAGTCAGGGAAGCAGACACCAAGGAAAGACAACTGTCCCTGTTCTTATTCAAAGGATCATATGAGCTTTTTTTCACTTAAAATGAAAGTGAACACAATCACCACTAGAAAAAAAAGGCAGACTCCTCATTTAACTCTATTTGTCCACCTATTTCACTCTTGGCTGAAACATGGCCATGTTTGAACTGTCTGAGAAGCCTCCTGGTGCATCTGTCTGTCTGGATTCAAAGCAGTAACCAGGGAACAGGAGACACAAAAAGAAATTTCTTCAAGTACTCACTTCATCAAGATGTTTTTAAATAGGCCTTCTTCATAAATCAAAATGTAACTATATTATTTAAATAGATAATACTCTCTGAAACATCCACAATATTAAGCTACTCTGGGCCCTATTGACTTTTTCTATTCTCATAAAATGTTACAAAAGAGAATCACAGGTTTAGAACACCAAGTCATTAACATTTTCAAGTGGCATTTTATTTCTATTTTCATCCCATTAATTGCATACAAGTCCCTCTAATCAGAATATTTTATATAGGCAGCTGCACATGAACAAGATAAAACTAGAACAAGATTAAGGAAGGTGAAATGGGGTAAGAGAATCTTGAAGTTTACTGTGTAAAATGAGGCACAAAGAAGAAAAATATATTGTCCAAGAGCTCAAAGAACATTTTGACAAAGCAAGGAGTAGAGCTTCTTAGACAATTAGGCAGGATTTATTTTTTGCAAGACTGCACTGGCTCTTGCAGGGTTTTACAGAAACCATGGATTTTAGTAAGAACGTGAATGTGTGGGTGTCATCCCAGCTTCCCCTTATAGGATATCTTTTGTCTTTTCTGTATGGGACCACTCCTCTTCTGACTTCTTAAACTCACTGTCCTTCTTTCTCTTCTGCCTAACACAGCTGCAAAAACCTGTAATCACCTAGTACATATCCCTATCTACCCACACCTAGGTACTGGAGACGGGGAAAGGAAGGACAAAAGAAAGCGTCTAACACTCTTCCTTTCTGCAGAGACAAGTGCCTCTAAACATCAACAAAAATAACCTGATATTCAGGACTAACTGCTTCTCTAATTGAATAAGTAGCTCACAGCACTAACCATTGCCTCATAAACACCAAGAAAATCAATCTTCATTTCTCTGGACCAAGTGAAATAAAGATTCTAACCCACAACTGTCAACCCTTCTTACACTAAAATCCACTAGTTTAATTTAGAGGGAACTGCAGCTTTCTAAAATACAATTTGAAAGGCAGGATATGCATGGCTTCTCCAAAGACTTCAGAATATAATAAAAAAATTAAAACTTGAAAATAAATAGATAAATACAAAACCGGGAAAAAAGCCTCCAGGTTGTTCAGGTATGATGCTGAAAACTGCAGAGACACTTCCAATATAGGATAATGACGGAAAAAGTTTGCTATGATTCTACTTGTACCTCAGGATTAAAGCATAAGCCATTTAGCCAAAAGATGTTTCTTTGGACTCACATGTATTGAGTTTGGAAACAGATAAAACTACTGGTATTTCCTTTAGATTCCATGCATTGTCAGATATACAGTCAAACTGTATAATTTTCATTGTTTCAACCCAACACCATCAAGTCTTTACCATCTTGCAAAATCCTTATGAACTGCAGAAATTATTCTAGTTTTACTGCTTGAATGCTGGAATAACAGAATCTTTTTCCTATATATCAGATTGTGTGATTTACTTGGCAAAGGAACATGCCTTTTCACTAAGTTTTGTATCAATATATCAATGTCCTCTGCTGGGTCCCAATGCTGGGGAAAAAGTGGCATGCAGGGTTAGCCCTGGTTCAAGTAGGTAGAGAGTAGGCTGAGATGAAATGTAAAACTCTTGGTTACACTCACATTTCAGCATTTGTCTCATTTCTCAGACAGTGAAAAAGCTTCACTCTTCAAGTTACACAGGCAAAGGACAAGATTATTTTATTTTCACTATAGATTTCTACTATATCAAAGACATTCAGCATATCAAATACTTCTGACAATTTATTAAGTAAACCAGATCTTCACTGAGCTACAACTCTTGACATTGTGTTTTGTATGCATTTCACTTTTGACAAATACACAAAAAATTCATAAAACACAGTACAGCTTTAATTTTCTCTTCATAGCTCTCATTCTAGCCAGAGTATAATGATTACTTAAAAAAACCCTGACAAGTCAGCATATGACTGTCCTTATAACTGAACATGAGGTTCCACAGCTCTTGGTAAAATACAATTTGAATGCTGTTAGGTGCATCCCAGGTAAACAGCTGCTGGCCACTGATGCTGGCTAAGCTGACAATCCTATATTCTGAATTCTGATAAAGTAGTGCCAGATCTAATGCTCCTCCTTTGTACAAAGCCAAATCCGCTTTTGTGTTAGCAACCTGTATTGCCTAATAATAACTGCTTCTGTTCTTCAATGGCAGTCCCAAAAAAGCATAAAAGTAAGGAAGCTAAGATTTGCTCATCCTAAACCTTTACAAAAAAGAAATAAATTTAAAAACACAAAAACTCTCCCACTTGAGAAAAGCCAGTCTTCTGCACCTTTTCTAGAAACTGAAAGTTTCTAGGACAAGAGGTAAACTCAGTGATTAATCTCACCAAACATAAAAGAAACAAATTTGCAGTGTGTGTTTCCCTGTGTATGAGTTTCATTTCCAGGATGATTTTGCAAGAAGCAATGTTAAACAAAGGACTTTTCTTTTCTGAAAGGTCTTTTGTCTTTTATTTACTTTTGGTCAAGTTCAATATCTGTCTTTCACATGCACAAAAAGGATAAAATAGATAAAAGAAGTGAAAATCATGTACAATTGTGTCAGCAAAAAATCTTAGTTTCCTGTAAAATTCAATTTTGTATTTAGACACATCTATTCAAAACATTTTCTACATGCTGCAATTCTAAGCATAAATTTAATCTGGCTTTTAAAAACTCTTCATCTTATTAACTGCATTAGCAAAAAACAGGAAGCTTGTCTAAAAATGCACATCTTTGTATGCATGCAGATGGAAAGGTAGAGAGAGAATGATACATAAATGAAGGATAACACTTGGTACACTTCAAAAATTGCCTTGAGCTGATTTGTAATTGTATTTTACCTTAAGCATTTTAATTGAAAATGTAGTTTTTCGTTAGATCTAACAACAAACATTTAGTCAAGATCTTCCAGTAGTAGAAAAAAATCCATCTGTATCACCAGATTTAAAATATGCACGTAGTACATACAAATACCTCATCAATGCAGACATAGTTTTCCTTGGTGTATCTAAGGAGCCATGTGAGTTCTGCTGAGAAGGAGAAGATACAATTTCCATTTCCTCAGACTGATTTGAAACCACTGTCTTTATCTTCTTGGAAAGCATTCCAATCTCTAAGGTGTTATACAAAAGCGAGGTACTAAAATCTCCACCTTCATTTGTGCCGTAAAAAGAGACCACATTTTTGTTGTTTGTTGGCTGAGTGCTCCCAAGTGCCTCCCAGGGAAGCAGTCTGAACTAGTCTGGATGTGCACAAAACACATAATATATGAGCAAATCTTTTCATATATTTGAAGTTACAGCATATCTAGTAGGAACATATGCACCTGCAGAATGGTTGTAGCAGGTTGACAGGCAAGTACAGACTCATCCCCTTTCCAAGAGCTTGACTTCATTTGAAGCAGACTAATTGCAATCTGAACAGGCAGATGAAGATGAATTTGCAACTTAAAGAATGGTTTCATAAATATCAAGGTAAACTTAGGATAGTTTCTCTGGGATATTTACTTATCTCTGGAAGAAAGAGGACACAGAACATTCTCACATGTACTAAGAACAAACTAGTTTATGTACTTACAGGAATTTTTGTCTGGTTTACAATTTTCAGTACCAGCTGTGCAGAAAACACCTAGAAATAACAGACTGTGAATATTTTCCTCTGACCATATGTATTCCAAAGACAAGAATATAACTATATACAAATGCCTGTATATTTTACAAAATGTTTTGACTGTCAGTTTCCATTATGCTTAATTTTTAAAATTTAATTATTTGATGATTTTAAAATTTAATGATTTGATGATTTTTTTATATATGGTTTGATTTGTATGAGATGCAGAAACAACTGTTGGAGGAGATATTAAGAAGACAATAAATATCATTTATAGGTAAACACATTTCTTATTTCATTTCACCAAGGGTGTTATTTTTGGATTTGTGCAAAACAATGGCACAGGCCAAAGAAAAGTTCTAAGGACTACAGGTTCTACATATTTTTAAAGCTTTCTTCTTTCTCTTTCTTTCCTTCATGATTTATAGATGTCATGGAACACCAAAAAGTACCCTGGCTATCTCTGCAAATGTAATCAGGGATGCTGGACAGATCAGAGCTCAGGAATTTCTTGAGAATCTAGTACAGTTAATAATCAAACCTGCAATCAGACACTGGGCCATTTTGTCCTTGACTTCAGCTGTGCACAGCAACTTCAGATATACAAGGATGGTTAAGGTAGACTAATTGGAAAAGCAAAATGCTGAAGAGCGGCAGTAGGGCTGGTTCTGGGTCAGTAGTGTCATACAGCTGCAAATACCAACAAATGAAAACATAACAATCACCTAGGTAAATGGCAAAGTTTGAAACTATCAGCCTAGGGAGAAATAAAATCCATTAATGACTCAATATATAAACTTAAAAGCAAGCAAGAAAAGCACATTCAGTGAAACAATCAGCTACATTTCAATCTATGTTAATTTTGTATTACCTGCAAATTTAATAATGTGGTGGTTCAAAAATTATGTTTTGCTTTTTCAACACCATTAAATGATAGAACTACTAAGGAAAATAGTATTCACTGCTACAAATGAAAGAGACACGACACTTCAATGACAAAAACATTGTTTTAAACTTGACCGGAGTAAATAAGTCACCCATCCTTTGAGTACTAAAGGATCTTCAGTGTCTTAGTTTAGGTTTTCCTCTGCATTTCCCTTCTTTCCTTCCTTTTTTCCTATCAGTAATGAACAGTCTTTTAGAAGTGAAATAGATTTATCCTTCTCTCTGGGAAATCTCACATACAGGACCTGCAGCAGACAGATCAGGGACTAAGTTATCTCTTAGTTATCGCTCCTAACTGAGCTGTATTTCCTACATGAAGATGAATTTTGGTACACTTGCTAATAACCAAGTGCAGCCAGAAATAGATTAAATACCAGTACTGTATTTGTTTTTATTCACAAAGGAATAGGGGAATAAAATTTTCAAATCTCCAAATCCAGCTACATAGGAAGTCTAATTATTAATGTAATATTTTTAGCATATTCTGGAATAGTCTTTATAAATAAAACTTAACCTGCATTTTTTGTTTTGTTGATTTATAAGTCAGAAAGCTCACACTACAAAATCTTAACTTTGTTCTGTATATGCCTTCAATTGGCTACCTTCAAGACTGAGAGAAAATACATTTTTTCCACTGGTTTATGCATTAAACTTGCACAGTAGGGAAAAATGTCACTGAGCAAACATGCCAAATTATTGCACTTTTGATTTTCTTTAGACTTCTGCATACTAGTTTATATGGCAGGTCTTTAAAGTAACAATAAAAACCACCATGAAATTAAGAAGTGCATCCACCAAGCCAGTTGCTACCCATCTAATTTAGCTTAGGTAACACACTTCATCAATTTTCTTAGTAAAATATGATAAGCCACGTTCAAACCAGATTAAAATTAAACCACATTTAGGAAAGTGCTACCCTGAAAATTAAACTTCATACAACTGTCTTGGCACAGAATCACCAGGAAGAGATGAACTAGAAAACCTTCCAAGTCAAGCCCAGAATTGGAAGACTTTCTTTATGTGGAAGTTGATCAAACTTCCTCTCAACTCTAAGGAGGCAGCCAATCACAGAACAAGTGAGTTCTGAAAAACAGGTTATAAGCAACATAAATGCTTCCTGGTACAAAATGTTAGCAATGACTAAGAGATTGAGAAGATGACAGCACGCTCCAACTGTTTCCCATTTCCAGGAAGATCTGTCCTATTTTTTTAGGCTTAGACTACAGGATAAATATCATTCATTCTTAGAAATTACCGATACAACATTTCTTACTGCATGGCCTGCCTTTCTTCCATACTTTATTCTTTGCTGATGTGATCAGATAGTTGGAAAAAACTGAACTCCAATGTTCTATAGCCTGCAGAATCACCATCATTAGAGGTAAGAACAGTTGATAACTAACTGTGAAATGTAGTATGAAAAAAAGAATCAGCTGCAAATTAGAATGTATTTACAAGTACAAAACAATGTAATATACTAACTTAAAAAAATAAAAAACCTTCCCTTACATATATGTTCTAGAATGGATTCAATTTAATGGCTACTTTAAAACATGTACTTAACAAAACTCTTTTTATACACATGCAACACTACAATTTCAACTGAAGAAGACCTTAAAGTAATACTATATGCAGTATGTACTGTAAGTTAAGGTTTCCACATAAATCTGCTTCATGTAAAAATTAGTTGGTCTCAGATAAAATATCCTTTAAACATATTTATGTGTCTCATGTTGTTACAGTCCTGTCACACTTCCTTCATGTTCAAAACTCTTCTCAGATTCACTTCAGAATGAAATGAGAAACAAGAACTGAACAGGAAAATGAGTAGAGGCAGTGATGATTTTAAATGCTCTGCACTGGCACAATTATCTGAAGGAGGCATTTCTACTTCTATTTTTGTCCTTTTAATAGAAATTAATCTGTTGATATTAAAATCAAGAACAAATATTAAATCTTATATTACCTACATCCAAACTTCTGAGAAAATTTTAATAGAACAGCACCTCTACCTAAAATGACAGAAATGGCCAAAGGTGGTTTAACAATCAACTAATAAGAACACTTAACTCACAGTGATGTGCCCTGGACCACAGGCGTGTTTTGCTTATGACACTTCTGGAGCAGCCTAACTCCTCAACAACACTTACAGGATTTCTCCTGGAACTGAGAGACAGACATCAAATTTGCTGCAATCTGTGCAGAACAGCTGTTCCTGGACATAACCTTGGATGCCTGATACACCAACCAGGGAAAACAACCAAGGGCTACAAGCCAAGGCCATGCTGTTTCAGTAGGACCTTCCCTATTATGGCCAAAATTTGTAGAAGTACCATCTGTTCTGACAACAAAGAGCATGACTTTTCTTTATTTTTTGATTGATCCCTCAGCTCCCAGTCTAATCTTTTGTTCACCTGTGACATTGCAACATGTCCCTGGCTTTGCAAATGTGCACCACGTACCACAGGGAATAATCTTCCAAGATTTGCATTATCTAGCTCATAGTAGAGAGCAGTACCACAAATTTAACTCCAATCACACAGAAAGTTGTTTACAACGTAAAGCACAGGGAGTTTTCGTTGTTCAAATGCCATTAATGAAATCCACACAAGTAAGTCCCTAAGCTTTTTCGTCAAAAATTAATGCTAAAGCATTTATTCATAACTACGTGTTCTTTTTAAAAGACTAACAATTACCAGGCTTTAATGACATCTCTTTGGAGAATATGGATATATAATATGTATAAATCTGAAATAATTGTTTGGCTGGAAGCCTGGTTAAATCACAATTCTGTAAATGAAAATCTTTTAGATGGAAATTTTTTTCATGGTACAGTTACACTGTACAAGTCAAACTGTACTTTGAAGTCAGCAATTTGGAAAAGCGTTTTCCTTCTTCAGAAGTTAGGGGGGAAAAAGCAATAAAATTCAAATTAGTTGAATACCATTCAAAGTATTTGACATCTTTCTTACAGTGTTGGAAGAAAATTGGAAGAATCTGCACCGGAGCAGGAAAAAAATGGCATGCTATGGAACTGATATTAACTTAAAAATTACAAGAAGAACTCTAATAGGCTTATTTACAGAATTTATAAAAAACAACAGAGGTACCCTGTTCTAAGAGTTAAGGTGTAAGAGCTGGGGGAGAGGGAGAGATAAAAAAAGGGAGATAGAAAAGAAAAAGTAAATAGCAAGTGACTAAGGCATCAATTAGCTGGACAGATCATTGGCAGAACAGGTAACGAAAAAATTACAAATGGCTACAATATTTGGTCACTAACACTCAGCACTCAGCAAAACTCCTGCTAAACCAAGGTGTTCTTTTTCCTTTTTTTTCCCCAGGAAAAGTATTTTATTTACCTATATCAGTGGTTTCAGTCACTCCAAGTTGTTTAATCACATTAACAAATAGATCTACAAGTCAAAATCAAACCCATGTTTGAAGAGAAGAAACAAAGGGAAACATTAATTACTTTCCTTCATAGCGAAACATTTAATGAATAGGCATTTAAAGGCTGCTATTCTTATGTAAGAATTCTGTAATTTAAGTTTTTTGGAGAGGATTTCATACCAGCACCACTGCCCCATCAAGGTATAATTTTCAAGTAGCATTTGGTGACAACTTCTCTAGTAAAACTACAGATTTGATAAATAGGTGAGATACACAAATAATACTAAATTTTATGAACTACATGTTTTCTAATAAAATATTTTAAAGTATGCAAGTTATACTATAGTCACAGAAAAATCAGCATGTTTTAAAAGCAAGAGCCAATCCTAGATAGCCTTAAGAAATCAGGTATATGAGAGAGAAAGGTGACAAACCATATTTTATATTGAGGTTTGCATCCATACAGTCTATTTACCACCCAGATTTTACACTGTTCAGCAAAAAGTGTGTATTTTTTAGACATAATATTATAAAATACTTATATGATCATTAAACAGAAATCCACATTGGACTGGTTTTATCTTACTCTACCTTCTTAGCTGTTTTATTAGGAATTTATGTTGTGTTTCACTTACATAAAATGACCATGTTTTCCAGGTGAATGAATGCTGTTAATTTTCCAAGAGTTCTGCAAGGCAAAGTGTTGTGACTTTATGCTCAGTCCGTTAATTTCAAAGAGTATAAAGATTTTACGGAAGGTCTATACTAACCAAAATCTTTCAGCTATTTCAAATAAGTCTGGTCTCCAAAATTTCTTGACCTAATATGACATTTTCATAAACTCTCAGAAATCNAAATATTTTAATAAATATTAAAAGGGGTAACCATAACAGATAAAAGCTAACTTTACTATAAAATAGACACTAATACAGTTTAGTATGTTTTTGAAAAGTGGTTTTCATGTGAGCAGATTTGAACAACACAAGACAATCCAAGGGAATAGAGATCTTGAAGTATTATATACTGAAAAAAATCTCAAAATCACTGGGAAGTACACTGACTGTACTACTTCTTTTGAGTTTTAGCTAGTCGAATATCCACAAAATCCTCAAGATAAAAAGCTTATGTTGGCCTCCTATTACTCCTATACGCCTATTTGAATTCTGCTTGTCACACACTGCCCTAAGACACAATAATAGATTTGACCATGTGATCAAACTCTACCAACTTAATTTCCTTCCTTCCATGAATAGATCAAAATAATTTAATTTTCCATCCAATTTGACATGAACTGAAAATTATGGGTGGGTCTCAGAATTAAGACAGAAAATGTTCCTGACAATCATACTGAAAGGAGCTGAACGAGTTACAACAGCAGCTGTCTCATCCAAATTGAGATCACTGATAATCCAAACACACAGGGAACAATTAATCTGAAAGTTTTGTAGAATGTTAAGCATCCTGTTTGTACTTTCAAGTTCAAGAGGGTGCCGTCAGGAAGTCTCACAGATAAGCATTTGTTTTGCCTTTTCCCTGGCTTCAATGCCTCAGATATCAATAATTAAAATTACATGATCTGAAGTATAACACATTGAGTTATGGACTCACTGTACTACTTACAGGACCATCAACACACTGAAATGAAAGCATTTTTAGGTAAGATATTTTGCTTATCTTCCTGCAGAGAAATACCCATCATCTATTTTTATAATTTGTATTACTATTCACCCAGAATATTTTATCGGCAAACATGCTTCCTTTACAGTTTCTTTACACAGATGCATTAACCCAAGAAAGACTTATAATATACTGAATACACTGAAAGACTGTAGTTCTGACCTACAAGAAGGTATACAGACAGCATTTTAGTGGGAAAAATATCAGTGACTTGAGCTGTATGCATCCCATACTGGGGGAAAGGCCACTGAAGGAGAGACACAGAGATCTTTGGGTAAAGAAAATACCCTAGCTTAAAGCAAAAAATATTGATGAGTTTTGTTGGCAGGCAGAAGGAATAGTTAAGGAAACAAAGGCACACCATGGCTATGGATATATGCTGACAACTGGTAAATGCAGTTTTCTCTCTCTCTACATTAATATTGGATGCTGTGGTTAATTCATGTGACAACTGCAGCTTTTCTAGGACTTATTTCATCCCCTATCCTTAATAAAACAGGTATGTCTGGCCTCATATAAGACTGTAGCTACAAATTATCATGCAGTTATCAGCATATATTTAAAACTAGCATAGTGTTTGAATTACAGAAGAATAATTTAGCTCTTCTATGGAGATTGATTCTCTATTTTAAAAATTCCTGCATAATATAAAAGATTTGCATAACTCAAATGGCAGTTTCCTACTAGAAATGACTTTTTATCAATTTATTCATCTGGGAGATGCACAGAAAATGCTGTCTGCACTTTTCCACATTGACATCCCCTCATTCTCTCTATAGGAATTCATTACTCTCATATACACACTTAGAATAATATTTAAATAATGCAAACTGTTAGTATAACCTCTCATATGACTTGGACCTGAGGCACAAATCAACTACTTGTTAAACTCTAGTATTAACATAACTTCCAGATAAATTTCAGAAAACCCAAGGCACATTTCTGGTTCTAATTTTAATATGAATAACCTTTTCTAGCATTAGAAGGAAAATTTTTGCCTTATTCAACAAAACCAACCCCCAAATTCAGTCCTAACTAGATCTTACATTTTTCTGCATTGGTTACTGAACGTATCTTAAGCACATTTAAGAGTAGGAGATCCTAAGAATAAAAGGAGCCACTAAAATACACTACTGAACAAATAAATAATAGTAAATGAGCACTTTTCCCACAGAAAGTTGTGCAAACATACTTTAAAACATGTAGAAAATTTACTGATAAAATTGTTCTGCCTGAAGTTACCATTATCCAGTATTTCAAAGCGCGAAGAAACTAAACTATGAATCAAATTGGAGTATTTTCACACCTTTTAGAACTTAATATGCTTTCCATAAACAACATATACATAAACAACATTTTAAATATAGATCTATCACCAAAAAGAATATTTTCACAGCTATAGAATGGTATAAAGGACATGAATATGGAATAAGGAAGGAGGAAAAAGTTGGAAGCATCACAATAAATACAGACACTACACTACTGAAAAAGTTAAAAAAAAAAGGTCAAATCCTGACCATCTGAAAGGAAGTTAGGAATCCATTCTACATTCGAGGTTTTGCTTAACCACTCAGCTTGTTATGAGATTGCTAATGTGAAAAAAGAACAGGAAATGTGAGTTTAAAATCACTTTTTAATTGTTTTCACAGTTCATTCATTGGGCAATGACCAGGTAACGATCAGGATAAATGCCAGTAATATTTCTCTAATTCTAACCCCAGACAGACAAATTGCTGTAGCAGGTTTTTCTCCAACAGTCAGCTCAAATCAACCTCATTTAACAGCATGTTTTTTGTTTGGTTGGTTTCTTTGTTTTGTTTTGGGTTTTTTTTGGTGTTTTTTTGTTTGTTTTTTTTTTTTTTTTCAGTTGGGGCTGTTGAGAGATAAAATGGGGAATTGTTTTGAAAGTAGTGGATCTCATTATTTTGTTTGCATTTAGATTTTCTTTAATAAAACCTATTCATGTTAGCTTAATTTTCCATATTCTGGACAATATTTTTTCTGAATGGATAAATTATAGGAGAAGCCAATAATTCCTCTTAAGAAAAACCCCACACAAACATTTTTTTTTTTGATTGTTTCTATTCGGTCTCTTCTACATTTCTAGGGTTATCCTTACCCTCCTCATTGTCCCCTTGTTCAATCTAACTGTGTTCAGTCCAGAAACAGAGAAGGAATAAATCAGATACATTATTTTTAAGCAATGTCATGATACTATACCAATAACGGCCTCTTAGCCATCTAAATATGTGTAAACTTGTGCTGCTGAACCAAATATCTTCTATTTTCTATGATTACAGATGGACTCTTTCCACCTAAAAGAAAGTATTTTACAAAATAAATACTAAAGTACATAATAAGAACATATTTCCTGCCTATTTATTCCTCAAAATTGAAAAAAAGCCCAGTTGTGATTTGGTATCAATAAAATCTGTTTTTTCCTTGATTAACATGGCATACTAACTGGAAGTCAGATTGTGTCTTTCCCCTTCACAGACACTACAGCAGCGTTTAGCTGCATGAATTTATATTTTCTTCTCTTTGCCACTGATTAAGCCGGGGCCAGTTCAGAAGACTGATGTGTCTCATCTTTCATTTCTAGTACTTCTATGTTTATAGTATGTTTTTCAGCCTTGTTATTCATAATTGAAGTGTCAAAAAATAGTTTTGCTTATTTTAACATTTTATAAGAAATATAAAATATGGAAACCACAACTGAACACCATCTGCCATCCTCATCAATATCTTGTTGCTTTTTCTTTTTGACTTTAAACTAGCATTAATAAAGTGAGCTCTAGAACCTGAATCAAAGAAGTGTTCCTCAGAGGAACTTATTTTAAATAATAAAATAAATTTATTTAATCTCTTATTTCTGTGCCCCCTGCCCAAGATAAAAATATACTATGTTGAACGGAGTTGGCATCTCTGGAAGGCATTACATTGAAACTGTAGACAGGCCAACCTCCTGCTGCTGGCTTAGCCATCCCAAGTACATTGAATCATGAAAAACAAGTGCAAAAAATACCTATTTATTATTATTGTTATTATTACTACTGAAACTTCAAGCAGATGAAATTTAAAATTTGCCAGTTGGTGGCTGACACTCCTTTACCTCCCTACTCTGGTCTGAATGCTGACTAGAAAGCAGGCACAACATACACTTACAGCTGTGCAAGTATTGGACACTTGTTAAGGCACAGATCTACATCAGCCCTGTGCACAGACAAATGAACCTCTGATCCATGATCTCATTTTTGCTTTTCTCCTTCTGAAGGTGAGGCCACAGAAGTTACAACAAATATTTTATACATACAGTCCCTCCGTGTCTGGCAAACAAATTGTATTTGAATCGATAACAAAGACAAATGGTTTCAAACAGCCCCATATATTTTAGTTATAATTTAATGGGTTTAAGCATGCTTAAACTGAATTTATTTGCATATCGAGCAAGTGGAGTCACAATCCTTTTTCAGTCATATACACTAAATCATTTGAGGAAAAAAGTCTCAAAGGTGTGAAAATGGGGAAAAGGATGGGCAAGAAACCTGGACAGAAACAAATATGCCGGGGGAAGGTACAGAATTAGGTGAGGAGAGTGAGTTTAAAGTCTCTAAAGAGGAGAGTGAGAATGATACCTGCTTTAAATCACAACACAATAAATTATTCTGAACAGTGAATAAATGTTTTATACATATATTATTTCTGTGTGTTTTTGATAAAGGCAAATGCAAATAACAATTTACATTTCTGTAAACCACAACTTCAATCTTCATTGTCAAATGGTAAAAAAAAGTCATCTTTCATGTGCAACTTATGATCCTCATTTTAATGAGAAGTTTGATAACTGACTAAGCGTGTGGATTTCTGTTTGAAATATATTTTGAGTGTGTACCTGAATTGTTAGAGGCTATTTTTCATTCCAATAGTTCTTCTGGTACACTTTAAGTGAGGTTTGTTAGCAGCATTCCTATAGTTAGACAACACTAGTAAAACTCAACATGTGCATTCTTATCCTTATGAGAAGTGGACTAGTGATTTCTGGACAGAATTTTGCTTCCAGAATTTTAGGTATTTTTTAAGAAAGACTGATGAGATCATAAGGTCTCTGTTTCTCATGATTAATGCTACATTTTTATTACTCTATTGTTTCTTTATTATTTTTTGTAACTATTGTTTCCATATTATTACTTTGTTATTTCTATTAGCTTAATTGTATTCTGCTTTCAGTGAAGAAGAAAAATTAATATATTTGCAAAACTGTATTTCACATGAATTTCATTAAGTTAAATGCATTTAAGCAACTATATTAGAAAAAAAAATAGAAAAAAACCCAGCAGAAAGCTCCTTTTTTCTAACAATATACTATCACTATTCCATATTACAGCAGAATGTCACAAATTGTAACAATACAAATATTACTTAACCAATGAGTTTTCTACATTTAACAGTTGCACTCTAAGCAAACCAAGTATGAGTTATTTTGAAAACTGAACTTTGTTATCAGCTCTTTAAAAAGAAAATACTTTGAAAATAAAATTATAAAGTATATTAGAATGCTAAAAATCTAATACTATAACATCTTATCAAAAATTACCAGATTACATCTTAATGCCTAGTCTTTTAATAGCTCTTGCAGAAAATCCATGGGAAAAAGATCATTGATTTTCCAGTATCTTAAATGTGGATATTTGCTTTCTTTCCATGCTATTATCAAACCCTGAAACTAAAGTTTAGTAGTTCCTCATTTTTGTATGTTTCATTAGTAAACATTTTTCCCCACAAACACATGTCATTCATTAAAAACTTTTTTCCAAAAAGAGACTGAAACAGGCTCTTCCATTTATTTTAAAAGGAAAAAATACAAATATTTTTTTAAAAATCCCTTTAAGAATATTTTTCTCTCTCATAATTTTTTTGGTGCATTTTCAGGTGATCACTTTCTTGCTGCCTTTCGTGACATTAGCTTGGAAAACTCAAAATCTCACAATGCTTAACACTACAGTTTAGAACAACTGCATTACTTTGCAAGAGCATTTACAGAGACCCTATCTGCATTTTAACTTATATTTTGAAAATCACAATATAGAAAAATAGTAATTAAGTTCCACTTAAAATCACCACAAGCTGCCAAAAGCTCTAGTACCTAGAAATTTAACAACATGTAAGATTTTCAACTGAATTGAAAAGCACTATTTAAAACCTCCACCCAGGAAGGTAATATTCAGACTTTTATGTATTAGCTGTAAAATCCCCATCTGCTTGTCAACAGCTTCCAAAGGCAATATGGAGAGTTCAGTTCTCTGTACAAAATAATACAGTTATTATAGTAAGCACTGGAGAATCAAAATATAGAAAATATTTCAAACATTTTCTTCAGCTCAAATATTGGCTTAAAAGGAAACATTTCAATTAGCAGAATTTGGCCTTAGAGCAGTAGCAATTACAATGTCAGATGAAGTCAAACAAAAAATTATGAGTGTTTTAAACCAGACGATCTTGCTCAGAAAAGACTAATGATTTTTTTTTATTACGTATCACATGGAAGATATAAGATGCAAATAAATGTTCTAATACATATTTTATAACGTGAAATTTTACCTCCTGGGTTCTGTGAGATAATACTGTGTAAAATTTTGATTCTTTTATTACTGTACCACTAAAGTAGCTTTAAAATGCTGTGATTTTTGACCCAGAAATGTTTAGATAATTACTGTATGTGCTTCAGCACTCCTTGCAGAAAGGAAATATGCAGGAGTCCTGGCACAGAGATTAGAGTTCACAGCAGCAGAGCACTAAGTGCCAAGCTGAAGAACATTATATCCAGAATTAAAGACTCAGATGAGAGTGTAGTTCCATAAACCAGCCACAGGATCTTTCACATTTCATGGCTTGGTGGCTTCTGACAGTTCAGCAGCCACTTAGAAATACGACCCAGCAATTAAAGGAGTCATCTCGTCACTCCCTAGACAAAATGCAGTCACTTCTGCATTAGATTTACCAATATTTTTTTGAGTTTTGTGCACACCAGGACATCAAGTTCACAGAATAATTATAGAGCCTGCTACCCCATCCCAGTTTAGAGTCCATGCAAATTCTCCCTTCATTTTAAAATTCACAATTTGCTACTCCAAATTCTTACAGGTGCGAGGATTACCTGGCAGAGGCTTCTGACTTACTGAAGGCTGCTGATGAGCAGAGTTAAGGGACTTTACATCAAACACTCAGAGGACTTTAACACATTAGCAAACAAACAGCACAAGCGACTGGCCATTTAATAAAATTAAATGTTTTAATCTAAGAGTAATTCCTTTATGAGAAGACTGGAAAAAGAGAAATTTTCTTTTGCTAGTAGCCTCTCCACACAAGCAATAAAATTTTCAATCTTATTGTTAAAGTCACAACATTTATATGTAGCTTGGGCTCATTGTCAGCTTTCATCTCTTTGTTGCTTAGGCATCAAACCAGATCAGCAGCAATAGGGTTATGGCAGAGAATGGAAAGACATACAACAGCATTGAAAGAATTAAAATATGCAGCACTGCTGAGATTGAATACAAACATCCTTCACCTTGATGGTGGGATTTTAGTAAGTATAAAGTTGCAGGATTTCGTCAGTTGATGATGATTATTTATGTTAATGGCAAGCATGTTAGAAACTCGAATTTTTTTGAGTCTCTGATGATGGTTGGGCCATGATTATATCATGGCAAAAACCCAAGAAAGATGAACGGAAATGAATCATTGCCTACTCTGCTGACAGACACACTGGAGAAGGGGAGGAGGGAATTTTAAAACAGCTGACTATGTATAACTCAACTGCTTCATTTTTGATGCATGTGACCAGCTTGCTCCACTCTTTTCCAAGCATCCAACAGAGCAATTAGTTCTAAATTAATATTGAAGGTGTAGAACCCAACAAACCCAGCCACTCAGGAAACCAAACCAAACTCCATTCCCTTAGTCTGAAGGTACTGTGAAGGTATGTAGACTTCTGGTCACAAATGAACATTTTTGTCGGGATACTGGTACTCTGAAAGCAATGATGCATCCTCAGAACACAGAGGTATGGTTCATCAACTCTTTATCCCACATAGCATAATGCTTCCTACTCCCAACAAGCTTAAAGATATGAAAGTAGTTTTGCAATAATTCCAAATACTAGGACTTCAGTGGATCAATATCCTTTCACTACAGGTGATTTCATAGTATCAGGGTGCTTTTCAGATAAATGCTGATGCAAATGTCTTCTCCATTACTTAAAAAGCTGGGTAGAACTTGGATGTGTAATAAATAAGGCTTTTTCAGAAATTTCTGTCAACTTATAGTCTTGAAAAAATAGTCGTGTAACAAAAGAGAAAATGATGAATATTTTTTACCCCAAGAATACCCAACACTTTCCTAGCATCCATTGTCAACTTCTTGCAAAGACACTGTATTTTCAAAACTCCACGTGGAAAACAGGAAAGAACACCTCTCCTATATTACATACATTTCCTTTCTTAGCAGCTTAAAACAAAACTACTTATGCTGGCAAAAGATTAAAGATGAAAACTGATGTCAGCCAGACAAAGCTACACCAACTTTGTTCATGCTATTCCTAAAAATTTTCAAGGCTTTGGATCTCCAGAGACAAAAAGCTTTCCTATATGATGCAAAGCTTAAAACTGTATTTCTCATTATGAAAATGAACTGGAGACAAGACTGGAAATGCTGAAAAGTCCACTACAGTGAATACCTGGCAAAGTGTCCTGTAACAGCCCACTTATAATGAGCAGGACTGGGTTTTTCTTTAGTTTTGTTTTGGAGAAATCAATAGGATTTTCAAGAACAGGGAAAACAAGTTTGTCTCTCCAATGAGCATACAAAAGTTAATACCACTGCCCAGCTTTCACTGTGGTATTTTCAGTGGATGTTCAGTTTCTGATTAAGATAAATATTCTGGCTGCGGCCATGGAATGTGCTTGATGAATTGGCAAGGTTTCATAATTTTATTATTAAGCAAGACACAAATCTTGGTATTGGATTTGTCAGTCTTAAAAGGTACTGCAAGCTGAGAAACATCCATCTATGACAGTTAGTATAGAAATTATGGACTTGATTTGGCAGGTGATCAGATTAGTGCCAACAGAAGAGAGGAAGACGCAGTCAGAGGCAAACTCTTTCATATGGCTATCTCTGATATTCACACAAGGTACTCAGTAGAACTAGGGGTGAAAATAGTAGGTTAAACCTAGATGGTTTCAAAAGAATCATGGCAGAGCTCAAAGATAGCTGCACTGAAGGCAGAATAGGCCTAAGAGTGATTTGAAAGTTTGCAACACAATCTAAAATCATCATCAGAGAATTCCTAAGGAACCTGAGGCTCTTAACTCATGTACATGTGAACTCAAATCAGCTCAAGAAAGTAAAACAGAGCACACAAACATGGAATTTGTAACAAAAACAGTAGTATTGACACTGAGATGCTTAAGAGCATACTCTAATGTCTGTAAACATTAATTAATAAATTAATCTTTGAACATAGATATTAGAAAATTTAAAGGTAATTACAGTTTCAGTGGATTTAACAACTGATGAAATCCCAAATGAATTCCATTTGGACCACCAGTCTCCCCAGTAGCCAGAGTTCACATGTCATTCAGGGTTAAGGTGAACAAGATGGACTTGGAAAGTTTAAACCTGGTTCAAGCTCGTCTCTAAGGAAAAAAATCAATTTGTTACCATCTTTTCCCAGAAATAATAGAAAAGCACTGCTATGCAAATCAAAATGAAAGAATACAAGGGTATGTATATTTAAATCTCAGAAAACATTGCAGTTCTGGAATACAGAATCTGTGTATAAAAAGGATTATAAATGTTTTCAGACAAAGTAAACAAGAAACATTAAGTCATCATCCTTAGTTCTTTTACACCCATGAGTTTTCAGGCTTTGTCACTGCACAGATCAATAGCACATGCTTCCTCATTAAAATTCAATCAATAATTAAAGTTAGCCAGTATATCAGGGAAGCATTAGAGCATCACTGATTTCTTCATGACTGTTATTGTCAGTACACTTCTGTCATTATTGCAAAATTTTCTGTTATTATTTTATGTTAGCAATTTCTTACACATGAGGTAAAGTTCCAGCCCATTTCTCAAAGATGAGGTAGTAATCCTTTTGACCAGAAGTGTCTAAAGAGGGCAATTATGGACTCGTTCCTAAAAAACCTTAGAAGAAGTATTTTACTTGGGGAGAGTAATAGTAACACAGGAGCATTTCATCTGATACAGAATGAATGAGATATGAAAAAATATCCACAGATCCACATAAAGTTTTTAGTCTGTTAAACAGAAAAACTCGACTGAATGCAGCTGGTAGGTGCTAACATGGGACATACAAAGATCTATTGGAGGAAAAAGTGACCTAAAATCTACAGAATAATGACTTGCACATCATGTTCCAGGCTCCCAAATGCCCTTTTCACAGCCCCAGGTTTTACAGGCCAAAAAGAACTCTGACACCTATTGACAGAAGTCTGCCTCTTTTTCAACCTGATTTTAAGTTTTTTACTGAAAGGCATTTAAGCACTGATTTATAAAAAAATGTTTGAGAACAGAGTAATTATCACATGGAAAACTTGTCAGGTAAAAAGAAATGAAAGAACATGCATATTGGAGAGGAGGGACAGTGAGGGGAGAGACGAAAGAAGCTTTCAGTCCTGGAAAACTTCCATACTGGCATTAAAAAGATAAAATAACAGCTCAGAAACAGAAAGCATTTCAAAGCAAATTAATTACAAGGGAAAGTTTGAAAACCTACTTTCTGGACAAATTTAACAACTCTGCCAAGTGATATAGAAGTGGTGCTATTTTTTTTGAAATATGTATTAAAAATATAATTAAATTTCATCTGTTAACATATCAATATGAACAGAAACCATTGTCAATGCTAGAAAAACTCTGATCATGTAATGTTTTAAAGAGTAGCTCTTAAAAAGAGGTTAATAAATCTGCATATCTGAGAAAGAAGTTAGAAGTTTCTCTGTGCAAGTGAACAAAGGAGCTGTTTATCATTTAAAATATTTGAGGCTATTTAAGTAATAGTTAATTTTATTCTCTTAAGGGCCACATTCTGATTTTTTTTTCTAAACTAACACTAATATATTTAGCAGCACAAGCCAATATACTAAACCACTCTGATTATTTAGAATATTGGGGGGTTATCTGTGTTATTCAGAAAGAATTTAGAAAGGATATCTGTCAGTGTAAAAGTATACTGGAGATCCAGAAAAAAAACCAAACAACCTCTCTCATGGTCAAATGGGAAGAAAGGAAAGCCAGCCTTGTAACAGAATTTCTATATACACAGCTCTTGATATGCATATAAGCTTGAGAAATATTATTTTTCAAATAATTTTTCTTGTTTTCTATGTTTTTGTTTGAAAGTTGAGAAAGTCAATAAAAGGAGCTTTGAAATTTCCTTTTCATTTTCCTTCTCTGCATTCTCCCACAAATTATTTGTGTCTCATGTCAATTTAAGTCAAGGGCAACTTTTCAAAGAGAAAAAAAAGAGTATTACACATTTCTCCCCTCTTTTTCAGTAATAAACAACCCCAAACCATTCCTCTACTATAAACATACTCACTTCATACTGCTTAAATGCTTAAAAAGACTGTGACTGGGAGATGGATGTAAATAGTGAGTATAATGATGAGTTACATTACATTGGTCTTCTCCCCCTCAAAATAAATGCAATCACATAATTTATGTTATTTGCAATTTATTTTTCTCCCAAGATTACAAATATAAACAGCTTACTAATTTTATTATGTTTCATTCATTCACTATATTTCCATACAACATCAACAACTAATCAGGAAGCATTTGGCAACAAATAAGATTTGGCAACAAAGAAGAGAAATGTTTGAGAGTTAAGAGAACCACAGGATTTCTCACCCTGAAGTGTTGTATATAAGCAGTCCTGCACATTAGCTATGATACTAGATACTAGAAACACCTACTAACAATAAGTAAAAAAAAGTGTTAGGATGGTGTTAAGAGACTACAAATCCATTATTTTCAAGGGGAATAAAAATCTCACAAACATACAATAAAAATGACAACTCTGCAAGGTAGAGAATCAATGTTGCACTCAATGCCAAGCATGATACACTAAACACACACATTAAACAAGTCTAAATAGTTGCAGTTCTCTTTAGTAATCACAGCTGTAAAGCTTGTTTGATTAAGCTATTTCAATAATTAAGATCTAGAGTCTCAAGAGACATTTACCTCATTTTTTTAAAACTTTTCCTTAAAGACACTTACACTCTGGTTTCTCTCTTCTCCTTTCCTCTGCTTTATTTCCTGACAAGAAGAAAGCCTAATAAAAATTGCTTAGATAGGACATTGAAAAGGGAAGAAACCATCAAACAGGAAGAAGTGGAAGAAAAAAGTAATGCTATGCTTTGGACCTGTTAAATTTATGGAGATAGTTCTGATTTTAAGTCTTTCAGCCATTTTTGGACCCTCACATCAATACCATCACACTTATCAGTGTTCTGATAATTTTGTAAATTTCAATCTATTGTCACTTACAGACACTGAAAATTCTTTCCAGAATTAAAGAAGTCGTAACAACTAATAGTAGATATATAAATTTATAAAGGAGTCTTTCTAACAGAATCCTAGCATAAATTGGTGTGATCCAAATTAAAAGTGAATTTAAAAATTGTACTGCTCTTGAAACTGAGACATTTTTTCTTTAATATCTCCCCTATTGCAACATTTAAAAAAATAAATAATATACATGTTTCTCTTATATTCATCAACGTACTACCTTTACATATCTATAACCAAACCTGGAATTCTCTTTTTACATTTAAATATTACTGTAATACTCCTGTTGTATGACAAAATATATCTGATCAGATTTTAATTGCAGTTTGAATTATTTGAGTTTGCACTATTATCAACAAATTTAATGCAGCAAACAAGAGCAAGACTTGCTACAAACAACTGCCATACTCCACTTTCATTCATACATTTATGAGATGTACATAGAAAGTTTAGAAATTAAAATATTATTTTGATTAATTTTCAGAATAATCAGTTGCAACTCAAAATCCTATAGTGACTTGAAGAATTTTTATTAATATTTTAAGAATTTGTTTTCCGTTTTTCAATTCAAGAATTTAATTTCAACAGGCAGATGGAAAATTCCTGCCTTTACTTCTTTGTCTTCCTACTCTTCACTTTCTGTAGAACTCAGGCACACATTTCTTTCCCTTTCCCCAATGAATATATTTTGTTTGGCCAGTTTCATTGATGGCTTTCCTTAAGTCACTTAGGATTGCATAAAATGAAAATATGGCTAAATTCTCTGCAGCCCTAAAATACTTCTTACACAACCACATCTGCTTTGTTTAATTTGTCCCCTCCAATGGTACACAGCAATTTTTAGGACTCTAAGGTTACATCATGATATATATTTCTTTGTCATAACGTTATGGAATATTCCACTCACTGGAAAAGGGAAAGGCAATGGTTAAAGACACTCCCCAGCTACTTGTTCTGGTCTTGGTGTTGTATGACAAACACAAAACCAATTCAAAATGCACCAAGATGATACATTCTATAGATTCAAAAATAATGTGCAGGGGTTCCTTTCCATAGGAATTGCTTGTCACACACATCCCAAATTCACTTTGAAATAAGAAATTCAACTCCCTTCTAAAACTATATTCCAGTAATTGCCATTTCAGTGATGTATTTTGAAGCATTACCCTCACAAACATAAAGACAAAGTATTTTGGGGTACCTCAGAATGTATCTGAAGATATCACATTATTTTTCCAGGTACAAGGATTATGTTTCCTTTATTCTTTTGTCTTTACTCACGTAAGTAAGTAATAGTGCTGAAATCTAGGAATTCATATGCCACAGTACGTGTTAAAACCATTTGTGGTTACAAATACTCCCTTTGGAAAAACAGCCATAGTACTACTATAATTACTGTTCTAGTAGCGGGATTGTCACTCTAAAGAGTTATTGCTCTTGAGGCATGGCTCATTGTTAAATGTCTTCTGCAACTCAGACTTCAATAACGGCGGCTCTGCAGCCACATAAAGAAAATGTTAAATCAAAGAACCTGGTTAAAGAAAGAAGCAGATTAAACCACACTCAGCAAACTTTCACTGCCTTCACAGTGCCAGCTTTCAGAACAGGTACCTGTCTCTGCAGAGCTCTGCAGTTCTCACTATCCAGGGGTAGGTACCACTGGAGAACTGTATGACTCTAAGGTGTTAAGGAAAGATGACCATGTGACTCCAGTATGTTTGACTTGAATGTAATTAATCTCAAATGACTGCCAGAGAAAAAGAAGCACAGAAGAAAAACTAAAAATGTGTTTATGTAAAATGCAATGTCAGACTGAGAAAAGCTGCAGAAGTTATTATGAAATTCTTGCCTTTGAGAACTTTGAGTTTCAATTTTATTTTGGCTTTTTGGTGCACAATGACCATGACTCCATGTCTTGGAGTGAGCAGCCTACTTTCACTGCTTCTCACATCTGAAATTATTGCTTTACTACACAAATATTTTGCTGAGAATTTTATTTGATAAGAAAACACTTTTTGAAGCTTATATTTCTCAATTTAATAATTCAATCATGAAATTTGGTAATGAAGCTCCCATTGCTGTTACGCACTTTTTTTGTTAAACTAAGTAAAAGTTAAACCCCATTTCAAACTGGAAGAAAATCAACATTCTGTTAAAATTTAGAATTACCACGAAAGTGTAACTGAAAAATTTCTCTGCCAGTTTTTGTAGTCACAGTTTGGTTCATGACAAAAGAAAGACAAGTATATTCATTCCCTTTGATTTCTGAATAAGTTCAAGTATTAAATTTACTCAGGATTTTAATCATGTTTTCTCATTAAAAATACAGCTATGCTAGGATTTTAATCATGCTTTCTCATTAAAAATCCAGCTATGTTACAAAACAATTCTATTACTTCCAGATAAAAATAGTTGTACTAGTGGAATAAAACAGAGCTATGAATTAGGTTTTTTTTAAAAAAAAAATTTCCACAGACTTTTAAATCAGTATAGCAGAAATACATATGAAGCAAACTGTGAAAATCCTTGATATTTTGCAGAATATTTGGAAGCGGCCTCATTTCAAAAGGAAAATTTCTTGTTTGTGTCCCTGTACATTTTTTTTCATCCAAGTGATTCTGAGGTAGCTTTTCGTTTTATTCAATCTTTATGTGAAGGAAGACATTTTGCCCATGTGTGATTTTAAACCACAACTTCTGAGTTTCAGAGTGAAGGATGATTACTCCTGTAATAATGATCAGTGAGCAACAGAGTAGGTTGAAAGGGACCTTAGGGTGTCTCTAATCCAACTTCCTGATTGAAGGATGATCAACTCTGACCACAAACCAGATTGCTCAGGGTTTTATCCAGACAAATCTTAAAAAACACCGAAGATGGAAATGACACTACTCGTCCCCCAGTTCTACTGTTGGCTATCCTCACAAAAAATAGCTCCCCAAAAAAATAGCATCCAGACAGGAGAGGTCTTAGGAAAGACTACAGCCCTGCAGTCTTAGGAAAGATTACAGTTACTGAGCTCTGGTAGAGTAGGAATCATTAGCCACTACCCCTTCCATCTGATTTCCCCCTCTGATTTGTGTACCGTCACTGACCATGAAGTTATAACTTGCATACAACTTCACAGCTACAGCATCAGCTTTCCACAAGTTTTCAAGTCATATATGAAAGGAGAATTGGTGAAGAGAGGAATAAAAGTAATCTTTTTCTGGAGGGGAGGGGGTGTGGGGAAGAGGGGTGATGCCCTGCTTCTTTCCATCTACATCATGAATTCAGTCTGTGTGACACTAAAGATGTTCTTATCTAAGGAATTATATCAAGTCCAATACTTGCAATGGTTCTCTTCCTTACCTTTCTCCACGGTGGCAGCTGGGTACATACTGATTTTAACTCCAAAAGATTTGAGAGAAGAAAGGAAGAGTGAACAAAATAATTAAACAATCCCTGTGCTATAAGCAACAGAGAACTGGGAAAAACATCCTGATGTTTGTCATAAGGATATTCAAGGCCATATGTGGACTCTTGAATTTTAAGTTTTGGATAATATAGTTCAAAAGTTGAACTGGAATTCAATGGTCTTACTAAGTAAACTGATTTTGTGACTCTTATTTTAATGACAAGCATTAACCAATAATTACCATGAGTTGGCATTAACATTGCTGTAACCAAGTCCAGGAGGGAGGGGTAAATTTACTTCATTAAACTGTGTCAGGACACTGAAGTTTGCAGAACTGTTTCACCCTCTCCTGGTTCACCTAACAAGCATGTGCTAGTTTTAAACTAAAAGAGGAAATTAAACTAAAAGATTAATATCTAATTTGGATTAGATATCAGGAAGAAGTTCTTTCCTTAGACTATGGTGTAGCACTGGAACAGATTGCTTAGAGTTGTGTATTACCCATCCCTGCACGTGTTCAGGTCATTTTATTCCAGTATCATTTACAAGTATCAAAACATGGCTATTTGTAAATATTTCTAAAATTTATTATATTAGTATTGGACAAAGAGAGAACAAAAAACAGCACAAAACTATGCAAGTGCCCAGACGCATGAAAAACAAGTACCCATATGGTTTATTTTCTATGCTAATATAGTCATTTTTCATGCAGCTTCTATTAATTCAAAAGGATGGTTCTAGTATTCAGATGGAACTAGGTGATAAGTGTATTTGAAATCTTTTTATTCTATTGATTAATTTTATGAAGACAAAGTTCTCAGTCCTGTGATGCAGTTTATGTGGTTAAATATCCTAAATATCCATTAAAAACTGGTTCATTATGCTGTTACAAAGGAAGACTATCAAAAAGGCTTCCCACATAAGCACTATTTTTCTGCTAAAAAATAGGACCCTTTTAAAACCTTAAGAAAATATGGGCATGAACCTCTAAAAGCAACAGGGACATACTAATTTTTAAACACAACCATAAAGACCTGTCTGTTTGATAATAATAAAGAGATTATGACAGTTATTATTAGTCCTGTTTCTTACTTGTGGACTAAGAAAACCCCTTACTCAAACGCCCCCCTCTTTGTTTTCTGTCAGTTGCCAGTCACAAAGCTTGTATTAAACCTAATGAAGTTAGACAACCTGACAAGATAACATTTTCTGGAAAGAAATTTTGAACTAGGCCACAGTAAAAATGCCCTAAACCTCAATAGTCTTCCCTTTCCACACAAACACAACTTTAACAGTCAAAGAGAAGCTGGTTAGTAAAGGTTCTCTCCATAGACTTCAGTTCAGGGAATATAACATAATTGTAATTACTCATCTGCTATGTACAAATTTAAGTTCATAGAGTTCTTCAGATTCTTCTGTTTCACTCTTAATTGGATTTTACCATTCTCTCCTCTTAATGACTCTCTTCAAGCTTGGGTAGATCTGATTTTGCACTTTTTTGTCTACTGTTCCTCCCTGAACAGTAAGTGTTTTGTTCAAGCTCATGAGGTTTAATTTCAGTCCTGGTAACCAGAGCATGGATAGCATCCTTCCCCGCTCATCCACTGTCCCACTTCTACAATGACTTAGAGAAAGAAATATTCTCGTGCTACTTTTTTGCACTTAAAAAGAAATGTAAGGCCCAGAGTCACCTCCTTAGAGCAGTTGTACCCATTTCAAAGCAACTGCAAATCTTAACACATCTCCAAATTATCTAGATCGCTTTTTGTCATGAAACACTCTTCTAGTTGCAAAATCTTCTTGGTCTGGATCTATCACTAGAATACAAGTTTGCAAAAGCTAGTCTAAAATTAAGGCCACCACAAATACAAAAATCCAGATTGACTTAAATGCACATTCACTAAAATTTCAGGAAACATAAAGGTCTATTCTCGTCTTATACAATTCACTCGTTAAATAATTTCAGTCTCACATTGGAAATAAGAAATAAACAGCTGCATACTGCTTACATTTGGCACTAAAAACAGGTAAGACCATAAAATGCTGGACATGCAGCTACTGGATATTCAAATGGATACACTTAAAGGCACGCTCAGAAAATTACAAGCATGGAGTTATGGAAAACAAAGCCTTTGAGACTGCTCACCTTAGATGACCACAAGAGAGTAAATGCAACCTTTAATAACTTAGTATTGTGTTGTTTCATATCTTTTGAAGATAAGAAAATTGACCTTAACAGGTTTCACTAAAGGAAATTAAATTATTTACAAATTCATGATACAAATAACTTCTACCTTGTGAAATTTTATATATTATTTCTGAATTAGATGCTGATTATCAGCTATTAGATTCTGAATATCAGCTCTTGAATAATGAACAAACATTCTTTCAAAGTTCCTTTGCAAAATCTGCAAAAATTATTTTTCAAAACACTTTGACACATTCAAAGCATCCAGGAAACTTTTTCTACTTCAACAGTATTTTAAAAAGTGTCTTGGGTTGACAGTGCC
>VYXD01014234.1:171406-195611 GCA_013397195.1 Hylia prasina | reverse complement strand
TATTTATATATTTATATATTTTTGTCTACAGGCTAGTTCCCTTCAAGCTTATTTGTAACTGTCATATGTCAAGTCAATATGTTAAGATAATTAAAAAGGTAACATTGTGTTGCTACTAAAAATTAAGGCATGGACAGGTAATAGTAATGGGGCCAAACTGTGTGGTCTGCAGCATAAAGAGAGCACTGCCAGGTCACTTGCCATCTGATGGTTTCCTTTTCCAGTCAGTACTACTGTAAATTGGGTAAAGAGAAGATGTACATACCTATAGAGCTTCTCCTCCCTCCTTTTCACACTTCATGCTCCTTCCAAAAGCTTGATAATTTCCAAGGCCTCCTTCTTGCTCTTCCTTTGCTTCACTGTAAAATTAATTATTTCTGTAACAAATAGCTCTATGAAAATATGTGTGCTGGTTTTGGCTGGCACACAGTTAATTGTCTTCATGATAAGGAGGTATGGGGATATGGTTTGGATTTGTGCTGGAAACAGCGTAGGGAACATGGGGCTGTTGTAGTTACTGCTGAGCAAAATGTCTGGGAGGGTTTCGTAACACGCTCAGCGTGTTGCAAGCGCCTTCTCCCCCTGGAGCCTCAGGGCTCTGAGCAAGTGGCTATGGTTACACAAACATGCCTGGGTGAGAAAAGCAAGGGTGTGGGTTGACAATGCCTCAGTTTCTCTATGGTGACTGTCCCCCCACCTGCCCTTGCCCCACAGTGAGTTTCTCCGCCGTGCTTTGGGGTGAGCTGCTCTGCATCTGGGCTCGAAGGAGAGAATTTGGCTGGGCAGTTGAGGCAGAAGAGATGCAGCCCTGTGCCTTCACACCCTGTCTTGCCCTCAGGAGCTTGTGTGTGTGCCCATGCCTTCAGGCGGGAAGCGTACTGCAGCATTTCCCTGGAAAACTGCCCGGTGCCATAAAGTAAAACTCGGAGGCTCTGGTGAGCTCAGCTCGTCAGCAGATTGTTGGGAGGATAGACCTCAAACTGTGAAGAAATTCAAAGAGTACCTTTTCTCACCTGTTTGGAAATCTGGAGCTGGCTGTTTTCCAGTGCAGCATCTTTGGGTTGAAACCTCCCAGGCTGCTTCTGTCAGCTCCAGTTTTTGGTGTGAAATTGTGTCCTTTAAAAAAAAAAGTGCCTGAAAGAATCAGTGCTGCTTCACTGTATTCTGAAAGCAGCAGCTTTTTGGCCACCACACCACTGACATGCCAGTGCCCTGAGGTCTAATGGTGTATCAGGGACTGATGGCCATCAGGAGTGGGCATGTGGGGAAAGGTGTGAGGATGTCCCCAAGGAGGGCCAGCCTTCATTGCTGGAAGGGAGCCAGCAGGTGCCTCCCAGGTGGGTGTTGCTGGCTTGCCTGGGGACCAGCACAGCCCCCTTTTGGAGCAGGACAAAGGATATCCTGGTGAAATACCCTGTCTTCCTACCTAGAAAGTGTTTGCTTCCAGAGCTTCCTCTAGCTTCCTTTTGACATTTGGGGTTGGTTATGTGTTGTTTTCTGACACGTTTGTTGTATATCACATGGGGTGCAGATGCTTGTCATCAGCCCAACAGCACCATGGCGAATGGTGGCCTCTTGCAGAGTGTCACTGCCACCTCAACAGTTGACAGCTCTTCCATCCACTTCCCTTGGTGTGCCATTATTTTCCTCCTCCTCCTCCTGACTTCTTATCCAGACTCCAGCCAAACACCTTCCCGGTCTCCCGCCTGTATCATGTCACTTGTTCCATTGCTCTGAGTCACGGAGTTGACAGTCCCCAGCCTGCTGTTGCTCCCTTCAGCAGTATCGACTGTAGACAGGGTAGGGTGCCACAGGATCTTCCAGCACTACCTGAGCAGCTTTTCTATTTGAATTCCCTCACATGCAATGTGTGTGGAGCCACCCCAAAAGCAAGCTCTATCGGTGGAGGCAGAACATGAAAATCAAGATGGACAGTTCAAAGTCAGCTATGTCCTGGGGAAGGTAACCAGCTATTAAGAGTGATGCAGTTTCTTCCTTAGAAATAGGTAAATAAACAAAATAATTGCACTTGTTTATTGGGATATGTGTTAAAAAGTCAAAACATTTTCACCACAATTATGCAATAAACTGAACAACTTTATAAGTATGCCTGAGGCTTTTCTGCTCACTTATTCACTCTTTGAAAACTCTATATGAAAGTCAGTTATAAAACTGAATTTGCAAGTAAAGCTGTACAAACAGAGCTGGATTTGGGACAATATGATGAGTCTGGAAAAGAAGCCTGTGGGAAAAAGCTAGTTTTGTTCCAATCAAAATGGAAAATATGCATATTTTAAGGACAAAACAAAACAAGAACATTTTGAGACTTTTTTTCTGTGATGAGGATATTTTTTCTGCCTAGAGATCTCTCAGTGTTTCAAATTGGATGGACACCAGTATGGTGGTTGCCTGTGAGGCTCCACTTGCCCTGTGAAGGGAGGATGGAGAATTGGGGCTTGTTCACTTTTGGAGAGGAGGCAGCTTTGGGTGATGATGGAGACGAACCCAGACTTTTCACAGTGGTGCATGGTGGGAAGACAAGACAACAGCAAAAAGCTGATAAAGGAGAGATTCAGATTAGATGAAAGAGAAAATATTTTCACTGTTGTCCGAAGAGGTTGTGATGTCTCTGCTCTCGCATATTTTCAAGAATTGGTTGGGTAAAGCCCTGAACAACCTGGTGTGCTCCCATAGCTGACCCTGCTTCGGGCAGGACATTGGACCCGGTCCCTTCCAGCCTGAATTGTCCTATCATCCTATGAAAAATTCAGTCCAATTTTGAAAAAAAAAAATCAAAATACATACCATTTTTTAAATGGTAAAAAATTGTTGAATCATCTAAAGGACAAAATAGTATAAACTGTTATATTTTTCAACCTTTTAATAAAACTGTATCTTCAGAGAATTCTGGATTCTTGCTCCTTCAATTTTTCAGACAGTGAAATGGAAGAGATTTTGTAACTTGGTCAGTTTTCACTGTTTTATTTTTCTCTTGAGAGGAGAGTAAGTGAACTTTTTCACATTCTTTGGATTCAGAATTTGAAATCTGACACTGCGGAATAAACATAAGCAAAATTAGGTTCCTCAAGTTTTAGGACTTGCTTAAAATAGATGTATTGCTTTAAAGATTGTATACACTTTTATTGTGACAGCCTCTTCCCAATAAGTGACTTGTTCTGAGAATTCAACTGATTCTTTACTGGCGGCTTCCAGAAGGAAAGTGAATGGAACATGTGATGCAATGTGGAACTATAAACCCCAAATGTTGTAATCTGCTGTCTCTGAAGAGGTGGAGTGACAGGAGATAAGACGACTGATTTTTTTCTGCCTTGTGGCTCTGATGTGGTTATCCTGCTGAGTATTGTATTTGGATTTTGGTTGTTTTATTATCAGGGAAAAGCTGACAGGTTAGTTTCAGAGAGCTAAAGCAGGTGGGATGAATTAATGTCTAAGAAGAGAAGCAAGTAGTTTAGCTAAAAGAAAGAAATAAACTTCGGAAGTACCAGAGGCCCGGAACCACTGCAACAGGAGTAAACATCTTAGTGTTTTGTCAGAAATACAGCAAATACTGACTCAGGCTTTTTTTTTGCTAGGATGCATTAACTGAACAGTGTTTCCTCTCCTTGCAGGTACTATGATGTATCGGGCAGACGCTACACTGTCCAGGAGAACCAAACACCTTCAGTAATCTGCCCCCACTCTTACGCTCTGCCAGCGATATCAATGTCTACTGCCTCATTACCAGCAGCACTTAGAAAGGTAGGAGAAAACTAAATATGTGTGTTTATATAAACACAGATATACACAAACACACTTGCACATATCATGAAGATGTCTATTCTGAAAACAGAATTTAACACAAGGTGTAATTGTAGTCTTCCTTTAAAAGACCTGTGTTTGAAGTACTGGAAAATTTTCAAATTAATAATGTACGGAAATAAGGAGAGGTGCGTAATGACTCTAGCTGGCATGAAGAGACAAAAAAGAAAATGGCTCGAGGAGATCTTCCACATGCTCCCACAAACCATATGGCTTTTTCCTTTTGTTCATAAAAAAATATGTAAGCCAAAATAATAAAGGAACAGCACCTACATTTCCACAGTTCTCCACTTAACCCATACTGTTTTCTCTGTAAATTTTTTTTCCCAGAGAAAGTGGAATGGCTACACGTTTGTTTCTAGTGTTCATTTAGCTCCTGTAGTGTTACTCATTTGCTTGGCAGCAGTATTACTGCATGGAAGCAAGCTAGGGAAAATGCTAATTACTCCTGTTCTAATGTGAGAACTTAATTTCAGATTGCAGACAAAGTTGTGCAATGCCATTCTTGTCTTTATTGTAATCTTTCCGTGGAGAGAGAAATACTATTTTTCCACATTAACAAAAGTACTCGGCCGGCCAGTAATTGAAAGAGTTGCTTTCTTCTTGGTTGTGGAACTAATATTCATCTGAATATATTTGATGAAGGCTTAAAATATTCTGTTTTTAAAACAAACACATTCATTTTCAGTCTTCTCAAGCCAGTGAATGTCATCTACTAATTTCTGCGTTTGGAAAAGACTCATTGGTCTTTAGCTGTACACACAAATAACACATACCCCAAATATCCCTTTGGTCTCATCCAGGATCTTAGTTCTATTGATACTGTTGAAACATCCTACAAAAAGATCTCAGTTCTTCACAAAACAGCAAAATGGCACATTACTGTGTTGGGATGACATTCCATTGTAGTAGAGTTTGCTGGGACATTGGCTTTCCAACAGAAAGAATTGCTGTTCACCCTATTGCTGTCTTGTATATTAGCTTCTTGCAAGGACTTCTAGAAAAGCAAGTAGATGTTTGATATTTTTCAGTGGAAAGAATGGAAGGGTTTAGCTGTTGCTTAGAAAGCTTTGAGTTGGCATTTAGTTCTTCTTCTGGAACAATTTGTTCATAGTTACAGCTAAATTAAATTGTTGGGGTGTCATTTCTCTAACCTGGAATCAATCCATTTTTACTAAGAACATTTACAACCTTTTAAATGAAGCTTCTGAAAGTGAGCGAGACTAGGCCACATAATTTTATACTTTGATATATAATGCAAAAGTCTGATGGTTAGATAAATCATAAAAATCAAGGAAATTGCCTGGGGGTGTGTGTGTGTGTGAATTCAGCATTTTCTTTTGTATTGGGATAATCTCCTAATGTGTGCAATAACACAGTCACCTGCTGATGACAGATGGTTTATGGGGACTGGGATTTAAGGAAGCCCTGCCTTCCCTCAACATTTCTTGTGGGAGAGTAGTGGAAAACGGTGCATTAGAAAACAAAGAGCAAAGCTGTTTGCATCAGGCTCCTCTCTGTTGCTGTTCTTTCTATGGAAATCTGTTCATAAGCCTTTCAAAGGTAAATGTACTGAGTAGAGTCTTGCAGAATAATGTACCCAGACTAATTTGTTTTATCCTCTGTTTTTGCCTAATTCATGTTATTCCCTTTACCTTGGGTAATTAAGAACTGACTCCAGCAATGACTAAGACAAGCTCTCCTACATTCTTTTGTTAATTAAACAATCTTCCTACAAAACCTTGCTTATCAGTCTCTGGAGCTCATAAAATGTTGATTTTGTTTTCTGGGGAAAAAAAGATAATTTGATTTTGCTTCTTTCCTTTTTTATGGTAGTGATTATTAAATGATGGAGTTCACTTTCACCTAGATTGCCTTCCACTCTCAGCCAGTTCATGCCCTACTAGTCAGCAGAAGATCTAAAATAGCCACTCCCTTAATGGTTTTCTTTACCTTCTAAAGAAAAAGCTGTCCCCAGCATATTCCAAGAACTTGTTGGACTGTCTCCTTCTTGTATTTTTTTCCCAACAGAAAAAAAATTAATTTCCAGAAGTAATTAAAGCCATCAGGTTCTGTCCTTTTGGATGATTCTCTTGCGTGATCAAAAAACGTAACTTCTCTCCACCCAAAAAGCTAGTCTATAATAAACTTCTACCATAGTATACCCTGGTTTTCCCTTTTCATCTTCTTCCAGAATTGCTTAGCAAATCTTCATCTTGGCTCTTCCTGTACTTCACAACAGCTGTTCCTGAGGTACAGTGCAACTTTGCTTCTCTTTATTTTTGTTTGACTTCCTTAATTAAAGCGATGATAAAACAGCAGGATATTAAAAAAATGTTTAAGATCACTTGTTTGATAGTATTACTCAATGAGTAAATGTTGTGTTGCCCAGATTTTAAGGAAAAAATACTTCCTTTCACTACATCATTTTCTTAGGAATAGAGAGGCACCCTTCTTTAAAGTATTTCTCATCAAATACTTCTGATGTTGATTCAGATGTACTTCTGGTTCTGTACAGATTTCCATTTTCTTATTTGCAAGGCTATCTGGAATCTATAATTTTGTTTATTGTAAGCTTCTGATTGGAACAACTGAAAATGTCAGTTGTATAACAATGAAAGAGATTTTGGAGTGCTCTTATCAAAATACAAATTGCATATGTTTATTAAATCACTGGAGGTAACTGGATCTATGAGAAATTAAAAATCATACAAATTTGAGTATATGTCTCATTTTTGGATTTGATCCCCTTATAGGCCATTTACTTAAAAGTTGGACTCCATTATCCTTATGGGTCCCTTCTAACTCAGAATATTCTGTAATTCTATGTGATTCTTGACTTTTCTGGTCCTGTGCTATCTAATGTGCAAAACATTTGTTTCGTGAAATCGAACATGAGCTGTTTCTCTTTTGATATTTTGGCAAATAGACATTTGATAACACATTATTAAATATTAAAAAGCCCTCAGAAATAATTTCTAGATGTCAAATCCACAAAATACACTATTTCTAGATTCTAAAACTCAGCTTATTCCTTTTCCCAAATAATGCATTACATCATTGGTTACATTTTCCAGTCTAACTAATTGAAGCTAAATAGGAGCGTTTGGTATCCTTGAGTTTGTAAGTGAAGGGAAAATAGCTTTCTTGGATTCCTGTTTATATTTAAAATATCTGTGTGGATTCACACTGAGGATTGCTTGAGCTGTCATATAGCCTATACTGCATGAAGTAGATGGCTCTGGCCAAGATTTTATTATCTGCTTTTTATATCTTTTAGACTTATTAATAAAACAATGTGGCCAGTGTTCTCACTATGAATGAAGAAACAACTTCCTGAATGTTTGATTCATTTCATTCTCTTTGGATAAATGGATAAATAATAAGTCAATTTGAGAACCAAATCACAGATAAAAGTGTATTTTGGACAGTGTATTTTGGACTCATGCAGCTTCAGCAGTGACAAAATACTGATACCAAGGGTGAAGGAGTCCTACCTGTGCTATGGCAAACTCAAATGACCTTCAATTATGTAGTTAAAGACAAACAGGTGTTAAGCTGATAGGTTTCTGTATAGTTACAGTGAAAGGCATTTATTCCCCTAGAGAACAATTTCAAATTTAGATTGGCTTCTGCTGATAGTAAAATGAGTGAATGAAAATAGAGTTCTTAATGCTTCATTATTTATATATTTCCTGTGCATTAGGAATAATGATCACAAAAATCTAGACTTTAAAATTCCATGCAAGATGCTTAGGTTTCAACATCTTTTTTTCTAAGTTGCATCTGTGTGCTCTAATGCTGTCTGTGCTCTTATATTCAGGTGTTGATTAGTCATATTTTCAGATTTATAACCAAGTACCCGTCTAAAGGTTTCTCAGGATTCTCCATCTAGATAAGAGTTCTCACACCTACTTGCTGCCTGAATACAGCCACTACCTTTCACACAAGGATTCAGTTCTACGACATGAATATTCATCGAAGGAAACTGGGTGGAGTACTTCTAACACCCAGGTGTGGCTATGGAAGCCCATTTTGATTCTGTGTCAAATTACTGGATTAAATGAGTTTATTCTATCACTGGCTTTGCCATATTCCTGAGACAGCAGATATGCAGATCCCTAATTCCTTGTGCTCTTTTAACTCATCTTTCAAGATGATAGCTCATCAAGGTCTAAGATATTTTCATGTTAGGATTCCTCATCTGCTGCTTTAATTTCTGTCTGCCTTGCTCAGAGAAATGTTAGCCAGACATTTAGCCTAGCTTGTCATACTGCTTCTTCTTACAGTGATTTATTTTCTCAAGAAATACAAAATTTAAAGCCTGTTTGGGATCCATGGGGTTTGTAAATAACCTCCAAGAGTGATGTTTAAATGGTAGAAACAAAGCATTTTATACTGTCAGTTGATAAACTTCCATACCAAATAAGTGAAAAAGCAGGTGAGTCACTTTCCAAAGTAACAGAAAACAAAATTATCAGTTCATGGATAGGTGAGAGGAACCTGTCTAGAGGGGAACAAGTCCTTGCCTTAAGGTTCACCCGAATTTTTAATAGATAAGGCCTTTGAGCGGTTAACCAATCTCCTCCCAGAATTTGAGACCCAAAGAAGAGAAGGTCTCCTTCTCCAGCTTTGAATCAGAAAGCTAAACCAAACCTGGTAGCCAAGGTCCTACAGGGGATAGAGTCATACAGGGGCTGAGAATATTTGCTGGTGATGGTTTTCTCAAAGGAGAAAAAACCCCCACAATCTCAGGAGAACACAAATCTGCCTTGTGCAAAGACTAAAGGGAGAAAAGGAGGGGAAATTGTGTGACGCTGAAGCATCTTTTTCTTTTGAGGTGAAGGGGAGTTATAGGAAGGCAGTCATCTGAGAGAGGCCTAGCTGAGGCAGGGGGGCTGGGTTTCTCCTTGGTTTTGTTTTGTTTTCTTTTACAATCCAGATAGGTCCTCCCTCAGCTGTTTGGAATAGGTTTTGTCTTTCCAACTCATTAAATGTTGCAGCAGAACAAATTTTTATTGTATTACCTGGAAAAAAGACAGGAAAAAAGTGCTGTGCTACGTGTCTGGATTCTTGCTAGAGTTTCTATCTGCTTAATTACACTTCTGCTCAACTTTTTTTTTTCTTCCTTCTTTTTTTTTTTCTTTTCTTTGTTACAACTGTTGTGTTCCTTACCTGGTAAAATTACTGTTATTCCTTGTGTGGGAAATATTGCAAGGGTCACTCAGGGTGGTTGTACCCCTCACTGAGAGTGTGGTTCAATGCTGACAGGTCATTTGCTACCAAGTGGTGGTTCCAGCCATCATCCTTCCCGAAGTGTAATGTGTTTCCCTGAAATCATGGTCACACTTTCCACCTCCCTCCCAGGCTTAAGCAGCTGAATGATTTTCTTTTCCTTTTTTCTTTCTTTTCTTCCTTTTTATTTTTTTTTTTCTACCAGGAATTCCCCCTTGCTAATAGACACATAGATTCAAAATCCCTTGAAAATCCCTACACAAAGCTGGCATTCACTTACTGCCTTTTCACTTATTCATATTTGTGCTCACTCTGCTAAGGCATTTAATCATGTTGCTCCCCATTATCATCCCTACAGAGGAGAGAGTAACTTCCCATGTTTTAAATTTAAAGTATGACTTTTAAGTTCTTTATATAGACAGGTCTGCTTATGAGAGTTACCTACATATGATGTGCCTCTGGTTCACTAATTTATGGAAAATCTGAATAAATACATTTCTTTGATTTAAATCAATCAAAAATACAGTAATAGATATTTTTATAGGCTAAAACAAGTATGGTGATTTTATTTACATTTTTATTTATAAACATATACAGATATGTATGTACGTGTGTATATTTAAATGTAGATATGAACTGAAGGATTTTTGCGGGATTTTATTCATAAGCCGTGGCTTTGGGATTGCTGTCCTGATGTGTTTGTATCAGTTGAAGAAAACAGCACATAGAGAGAATGGAAAAAGAGCAGATGTGATGAAGCATGGATCACATGAGAATTCTTTGACAACATTCAGAACAGCTACATTATTCATTGTCTGTATGGCTTTTAATAGGGTGGTGTTGCACTGACCAGCACAGTAATTCCTTATTCTGGTTTAAAATGTATAGGAAAACATGAGAATGCTGTACTGATTTATCTAAGTTGGTTTTTTTTTTCCTTTTATCCTTTCAACACAATTTGTTCCTATTCTTTCGCTGCAACCATGGTGTGATTTGGGCAAGAAAGTGGTGTTAATAGGAGAAGAACATTGAAGTCTTTACTTTGAAATTCATGGGGGAGAAGTAATCAAGTTCTCAAACCAAACTAGTTGAGTAGGGTGGAGAAATGTGGGAATAGAAAAAGAATGTTTCATTTTGCCCTGGCCATGCCAGCATTTCTTATAGGGTTGACAAAGCATTTATACACTTAACAAATATTTAATTTGCTCTGTCCCTTAAACTTCCAGAGTTTTTTAAGACGTTTAGCTGAGTCATGCTCTGTTTTGCAATAGTGTGTGTATATATAAGTATTTTTCAGATTTATTTAGTTAATAAATATGCAATTCATAATTAAAAACACAACATCACCATAAACATTAAGAAAAAACTAGAATATAGAGAGTACTGAAATCATCAGGGAAGCCAGGAAATACAGAACTGGGACAGAATTTAAATGCTGACAACTTAAGTCACAGTGATGTCTCCCACATGCACTTGTGTTCCACGAAGCCACTGTATATTAAATTACTTGTCCACAGTGTTTGTTTGGTGAGAAGTGTCATAAACCAGTAAACTGAAATGGCATGGCAAATGTTAAAATCCACAAAGCACAAGGGGAATAATTTGAATATAACGTCTGTCAAAGCCTTTTCTGCAGAGAGAATGTTTAAGAGCATGGTCTACAGAGACATAATGGCAGTGTTGACTACCATAAGCATATTTAACTAAAAGGGGTGCTCAGGATCGTGGAAACAAAGCAAAAATAACCCCAGCATGTCCAGATAGTCTTTCTGTAATACCACCTGCCACCAAGAGCCCACATGTAGGTGAGCTCTTCCTGAAGAACAGCACTAAGTAAGAGTGGAGGACTGAACTATGCTTTTGTTAATTCTTTTGGTTTTATATTGAAACATACCATAACATATGGTACTGTCCTTTAACACAGACCTGTCTCAACATTAACACTTAAAAATATAGAAGTACCAGAGCCCTTATACAAGCAATTTGCTTTTAATAGTGCACAGGTGCTGTTGTACCTGTAGGAATCAGGACACTTGGGCAGCCAGCTGTAGTTGAATATCAGCACTGGTAAGGCTTATTGCACTGATAGAACCTAGATACCATGTCTGTTTTTATGGAAAAAGATAAAGAGAAATGTTATATGAATTTGTGTACATCAAGCCCGTTAGCTTTTGGGCTGTGATAATTATATATCCATTGCTTTACCTGTGTCTGTTCTTTGTTAAGGGCTCGATAGGAGGAGGGAAAAGGGGACAAGAGGGATACTAGAGAGGAGAGATCAAAAAGATGGCACAAAAGGAAGCTAAAACCCCAAAGTGAGAACAATTAATTATTTAGATTAAATTCACACCTGATAGGAAAGAAAGTTAACCCAAAAATGGAAGTAGGAGTGTTCAGAATACTGAATAAGCAGTTTCTGTCATTTAAATGCTTTCAGTTACCTAATAAAAGGTTTGTGCTTTTCTAGGATTCTGCTGTAAGTCAGGTTTATTTTATGTCTCTGCATAAAGAACTACAGTTCTGATATTTGCATCCCTAAAAGTGTAAGTGATTCATAGTAGAATTGCCTTTCTAATACGATTGATCTGAGACACACAACAGAAGATGACAGGTGTCCTCAATACAGCCATATTTGCTAATAGTGAAGACAGAAGAACCAAGCAATTAGTTATACATGCAGTGTCATACTCACTGTGTAGGCAGAGAACCAAAATTCTGAGAAGTCCCCATGTCAAAAAGCTTGGGCATCCGGTCCACTATAAAACTATCTGATTATTGTGATTTGGCTTTAGCCCACTGAAGACATGCTCATCCTTTTGATTTCCAAAAGGTCTGGAAATCTATGGCTAATTACAGCACAAGAGAGGTTCTCAGCTATCCATGACAAAGCCTCTCTGAGTATTGCTCAACAAAATTACTTCTCTGCTTAATAAAATACTGTGCTGCTGACTAGACTGATGGCATCATGGCAATTTCCTTGTCGGTTAACTTTTTTTCCATATTCCCAGCTTATTATTCCTCTTATCCCCATTTGAACCACAAATTCATTTCAGTATTAACTTACAAAGGTTTTCATTTTGCTGTTTCCAACATGGCTTAAGGCACCAACTCTCTTATTTCCTTAAAATAACATCTAAATTAGATTTATGTCCCTTTCTTATGGCTAGTTCAGAGAGACCTTGAAAACATCCTTTTCTCTTATATTGCTGCTGCTTTTTGGTGAGATTAATAGGAGAGCATCTAAGCTGTGGTTGATTGTAGGTGTCCAGACCACAGATGACAATGAACTTGGGCCTTGAAGAAGGGCAAAACACAGGAGGAAAGATGGCATGGAGTTAGGTATCATTTTAGGTCCTGGAACATTGGTGCAAGAGGAATCTGTGTTGTAGTTTAATACTTTGGCATTCAAGATGGCAGTGTATGTACTGAGTTGAGAAGGTCCCTTCACCCCTTTAGAATATATTTGAAGGCAGGGATACCAGTAAATTCTTAATCTGGTAGACATCTTTCAAGTACTCACAAAGTTTATTAAGGAGATTGTTGGGGTTTTATACATACAGTTAAAAACACCCAAGCAAACTTGAACTTGCAGACAGCTTGCACATGTGTTCTTGGCTGGCAACTTAAGACAGCTGTCACTTGGACAACTAACTCTCCTTCCAAGCAATTCAATACATTCACCTTGATGTAGATGAAGTATAAAAAGGTTATGTTCAACTCTACATTGGATCTGAATCCTGAATAGTATTCATATTCAGCTGTGTTTGGAATTAAATTTCATCTGAGTTATTGCGTGCTCCATATAATATTGTGAACAAATTCAGGGGAAGCAGTGGATGAAAATGTGTTTCTTTTAGAGAGGATTAATGATGGGCTAAAGTCATGTGAGCAGTGGTCCTGGAATGTGATAATGCTGAGGTCTTCAGGGCTGGGCTGCTGAATAACCTATGGTCTCCCAAGCAGGGACAAAATAAAAGGTCCATCAAACCAGCACACGTCTGCTCTTTGCACCAGTGAGATAACGTGGACAGCCACATACTCAGTGTGGTATTGCCCAGGGAAGGCAATGAACCCTTCATGCATTGCAAATTATTTAGGAGGTCTGTCATCAATGATCAAGCATTGACAGTACATAATGACTGTGGTAATGGTGACATGGGAGTGTGCACCAGGCAGTCTGGTATTATCAGTGACCATCCTTTATCTGCCCCACCTCTGTGTATCATCATGCCAAACATGCAGCTACATAGCATTTCAACATTTCACAGGTGTTACTTATACTAGTATGTAACTTTTCCTTACGATGACACCCGGCACTTTACTGCTTTCTTCCCAAGGGTATACTCCTCCCTTCTCTTTCCCGTGGTCAGTACAGTCCTGTGAAGTTGCTCTTTGAATCACCAGGGGTTTGTTTCTGGCCTCCACGCTGGGCTGCTGTGCAGTGATCTGCAGTGTGGAGAGCTGAGGACTTGTACTGCATCATGCTTTTCTTGTACTGTTTCCACACTTGTGCAATGTGCTGGAATGGTTTCCAGGACCTTGGCAGCTAGCTCTGCTCTCTCCTTGGGCGTGGCCCTCTTTCCATTTTGCCATGCTACGTGACCAGGTGGCTCACAGTACACCTGGGCACTCAGATCTGAGGAGGTTGCGACACAAGGCTTTTGCTAATAAGTCCATTCCTCCTGACCAGGCTTTTGCCACTTTTTCAGCTATATAATGTGTATGACAATTAGGAATGTGTATATGCATACGTATATGTGTAATTTATTGCTCTGTAGTGCCAGCTGCAGTGTAATAATGCGTTTGAAGAGGGTAGTCATGAAAAACTTCATCTTTCTGGTTTTATTGTCTCAAGAACTGAATTAGAGTGAATAAGGTGGAATGGTTCTGCACTTACCTCTTTAAAACAAGCACTTGACTTGCCATGGCTCAAGATCTGCAAAAGCAAAGCATGATTCACTTAAAAAACCAAAGTGCCTAAAATACTGTTTGAATAAGATTTAGAGATTGTAAAGGAAATCTACCATTCCTACAAACTAGTATTGTTCATATAATTTTCAAAATCACAGTGGGTAACACTCACCAGATAAGTTTTCAGTTTGTTGTGGTTACAAATAATATCTGAAGATTTAAATAGAATGTAATGGTTTTTTTAACTACAAACTTTGGTTTTTTTTATTATGGAACTTTGACATCATAATTTCCTCTGAGTCATATCTTATGATGTGCAAATGAAAATTTGTCTTCTTTTCCTCTCCTATCTTTGGAATAATTNAAAAAAAAAAGAGAGAGAGAATTATTGTCTCAGAGAAAAATAGAGATTTAAAAGTTCAGCTTTTGAAAAGTCTGAAAAATCAGACAAACTACACCATAAATGTTCAGCAGAGTTCAGATAAAAAGAACATCAAGGTCCGTTTAGTTTTTTTTGTATTTCCTCTGGAGAAATTTGTGATTTTAAAAGGTTCCTCAGAGATAATTCTGGATATTTCCCTTCCCTCTTCTTCAGGGGAGTTTTGATGGTTTTGCTTCTGGAAACACCAAGAGTATGTTTTTTGTCATTATAGATGGTTTTTATTAGATAAATTTCTGACTCTTGGACCTGAAAAAGACTCCTGCTTTCCAAACATGAGAGATGTGTAGACCGTTTATGAGGGTTTTTTTCCAAGTGTCTGCCAAGCGAAAGAGAAGCTCCCCCTGCTTGTGGCTGGCTGCTGTTCAGAGCCTTGTGCAGAGCTGGGAAACTGAAGAGCCTGGTCAGGTTCACCGTGTGGCCGGCTGGGAAAGCCTGGGTTGTGGAAGAGAAAAACGATGGAGTCACCCGCAGAGGAAAAGGGTAGGTAGCTAGAGAAGATCCATACAAAGTAGGAGAGATTTGTATTCCCAGCCTTTCCGAACAGGTGCCAAGAAGGCGTGGGAGGGGAGCAGCAGATTAGGAACAGGAGAGAAGACTCATGCCTGCCCTCTGCATACAGGAAACACTTGTTGTCAACCAGGCTTTAATGGTCGACAACCACCTCCCTCCTGCATTCCAAAGCACCAGCAAATAATAGAGTGAGTTTATGCAAAGGGGACTCCAGGAGTTGCTAATGGAGTGGTTTTGCTAGAATTCATTTAGAAAGTATCTAAAATAGTTTGAGCCCAACAACAGAATTGTTGTAGCTAAAACCGTGGTTGGTCATGATGCTTTTAAAGATTAGCTTTAAAAGTACCATTGTCAAATGTGTTGTTCTAAGCCACAGACATCAAAGCCAGGCATAGAGTATGTTAGATTGGCCTACATCCAAATGAACAACTTCAGGAATTCAAGTACAGAATCAATAACTCTGTATTTCTTGACATTTCCTGGTAATCTGGGTATTTCTGAACTGTATAGCTTCATCCAGTTTGATCTAATTCCCTCTTGAGTTATTCTTAATCAACAAAATATATTTTTAGAGGTAAGACATGATATGGGGTTTTTTTAATACCAAGTAGGAAATAGAAATTTCATCCAAGCATCCACCAATAATAGTAGTGTTTAAATGCTGTTGTCGTTGTATCTCTTTAATAGCTAACACTTAGCAGTGTGAGTGCACAGTAGCATACTGCAGCATGACTGTAGTAATTCATCTGTAATAGCAGGAAAACATGTATCTCCCTTTTCTCTTCAGAAGTAATAATGTATCTGTTTTCTAGACAGACGTATTGTCTATTTCAATGCTTTCTGCATTAATTAGTTTGGTTTGGAGCCCAAAACAAACACACCTAAGAATAAAAATGCATTTCATGAGAACATTTCCTCTTAGAAGTTTCTCTTGCTTAATGGAGAATATTGTGATATGGAAGTAATTGTGGGATTATAAGCAGAGAGTTTGAAGGACTGTTCCACTTGATTTACATTTATGCCCACAACACTGCAGGGAACCAGTGGGTTTGGAGTCATTCCCATTTTCTTCATCCTGGTTTTATAAAGTTTATTCTAACCCATATTGAGGCAGTTCTCTGCAATAGTTATTATAACAAATAATTTTAGTGAATTCTGGAAGCCTTAGGTGAACACTGTTAATTGGAATAAACGCTAAGTTATAGTACTATAACTCAGATGTAAAATGAAGTATCCAGCCAATGTTTATGAAGTCAGGCTAAGGTATTTTAGTAATAATAGCTCCTTGTACTTAAAACTCTTCATTTGTACATGATGGAAAATCTGTACATCAAAGAAGTTATCAAGGAGTGTAAACACTTTAAACATTTCATAAAAGGACTCTGAAGCACACAGGCTATCAAACCCAAATTTTCCAGAACAGCTGCTATGTTGGGCACCTTGATATTGGGGGACTGACTTGAGACACATTTCAGTTGAAATGTACCCTGGTATAATGTGTAATAGGATTTACATCACACAATTTTAATCTATTTAATGAGAGCTTCTGTGGAGAAGAGAGGCTACATTAATTTCATATTTACATACCGTTTGATTAAATATTGTCATTTTTCATCCTGCTAAATGGTTTTCAGAGTCAGAACCATACAGTAATTTTTTTCTGTCACAGGGCCATCACATCAACTTTCCAAAGCCAGCATTTTAAACAGGTAGTTCACTTTGTTGTTTATGAAATTTGGCTTTGATGAAATTAGCAGTCCAATTTGCAGTTCGTTTACTGTCTTTATTCTTTCACACCTTAACAGCCTCACCTTAGTAACACAGTGCTCACAGGGATGGCTTTGTGCCTCTTGCCCTGTGACAGCCTATATCTACTGTGCCTGACCTGGGGAAGTCCCAGTGTTGCTAGCAAAAGGCTTTTAGTTTTCCGTTTATAGTTTCAGACTATCTGCTACCCAAAAAAAAGATCTCTGGTTTTATAAATTTCAAGTTACATAACGAGTTACTTTTAGGTATCTAGAGCTAGAGCTGCTGAAGGACACTTTGGTGGTTTAGTTAGTTTAACTGACTCCTGGGCATCTGTTCCTAGACTGAATTAAAACTGCAGGTGAGACCTAGGTTTCCCATCTAGTACTGTGAGACAATCTATAATCTTCCTCTGCTGACCACTTAGAGCCAGCTAAAAGGAAACATTGGGCACAGGAGTGTATCAGAAATTCTGCCTTACTCTTGAGCTACATAGAATCATAGAGTATTCTGAGTTGGAAGGGCAAAATCCAGCTCCTGGCCCTGCACAGGACACCCCAAGAGTCACACCTTGTGCCTGAGAACGTTGTCCAAACACTTCTTGAACTCTGTCAGGCACGTGCTGTGACCACTTCCCTGGGGAGCCTGTTCCTGTGCCCAGCCACCTTCTGGGGAAGAGCCTTTCCCTAACATCCAACCTAAACCTCCCCTTACACAACTTCAAGCCATTCCCTCAGGCCCTGTCACTGGTCACCACAGAGAAGAGATCAGTGCCTGTCTCTCCTCTTCCCCTCATGAGGAAGTTGTAACTGCAGTGAGGTCTCCCCTCAGTCTCCTCTTCTCCGGGGTGAGCAAACCAAGTGACCTCAGCCACTCCTCATATGGCTTCTCCTGAAGATCCTTCACTGTCTTTGTAACCTTTCTTTGGAAGCTTTCCAGCAGCTTAATATCCTTGTTACCTTGTGGCACCCAAAAATGTACAGAGGACTCAAGGCGAGGCCATGTGCAGTGTGGTGTAGAGATGCCCAGGAAAAGCCAGCTCAGTTAACCAGCACAGAGTAGCCACATCAGTGCCCGGTTTGGCAAAGACTGATAATACATGTGGCTCTGTGGGATTATTTCCTTTTTGCCCTATAATAATTTAATGTAATACTCCAAAACTTCTGCAAGTGTCATAGACTTTCCAGACTGCTGAGGTCCTATTGACAGCAACAATTTTGTGTGAAAGCATGGGGAAGAGAGGAAGATTGATGGTGCTTAAGAGCTGATTTCCAGAGACTGATTACTCAGTCTGTGGTACAGATAGTCTCGGGTTTGCAGAAAAAGAATCTTATTTCTTGTCTCTGGTAATTATACACAAATATTTCATCTAAAAGGAAGAAGTGCTGCAGTAAACTGTAGATCTCAAATTAGACAATTAATGTTAAATCTATACTAGATTTATATTTAATCTATACTAGAATCTATACATTTAGAGTTAGTGACAGGAGACACTATGCTCTCACAAAACAGAAGAGAGACCCACAAGCGTAGAAGAAAGAGACCTGCTAAATCAAAACCACTTACATAATAGATTCTTTATCATTGTGAATTGCATTCAGAAATGAAAAAAGGAAAGGGGTTACATTTGTTAGGTGTAGCTTCTGATTCGGGGAGACTTAAAATTAACTCCAAGCCACTCTCTTCCTCTCTAAAATGCTTCATTGCTTAACAGAAAAAGTACTTTCAAGTTCCTATCTCTTAGAACAAAACATACATATGTTTATTTTCATTCTTTACTTAAAAAGAGGTAGTTTTGAAGAATCTTTACACTGAGATTATCTAACAATAAAGCTCTGACCCAGCAGCAGCAAGATTCAAAATCCTGAGAGCAAAGATGTGAGGCTAACTCATATCAAACTTCCTCACTTTCTCTTGTAGTGAAAAACAAAGAGTTGAAAGTGCAATAATTTATGTTAATATTTTTTTTTTGCATATATTTTTTTTTCTGGATGTCTATCAGATTCAGGAGAGTTTAAATATTCTCTCAGTTATTCATTGTTGAATAATCCCTGCTCCTGATTTTGGTGCTATTTCTTTTCTGCTTTTTCAACCCCCTTTTTAGTACCATTTTACAATGAATAGCTTGAAAAATACAGATTTAATACACCAACCTAGGAAAAGGAAGAACCAAGGATACCAATATAAATCAGTCTCTGCATAAAGGCACAGGTGATTTTTTTTTTCTTCAGCCATCCCTAATTTGGATCAGAAAACAGTAACCAGGTCTGTGAGAACCAACGTGTGTGGTATATTTTCTCCTGCTGTTGCATATCTATGCTCTGGTATTGCACGTTAATTAATACACGTAAGGCGTTTGCCCAACACTAACTTTGTAGTTCTTTGCAACATGTTCTCTGCTTCTGTAGAGCTGCTTACTGAAGGACTTGCTGCCACCCTTCTGCAGTTCTTTCTCCTATCCTCTAATTGAGCCCCTTTCATAGTTCTAATTTGTCTGCCAAATGACTTATCAGTTGGAAAGGCTCACGTCAGATACTGCTTCCTTTTTTTTTTTTTTTTTCTTGTTTTCTACCTGAGTGCGGCCAGAAGAAAGAAGGGGTTAAAGCGTGGGAGGATTGCTAAGAAAAAGGGTTTGGTTAGTGGCACACAGGACTGCATCTCACACACGATAGTTTGTTTATTCTTCTGTAAACAGCAGAAAGAATTATCATCATCATGGTAAGGCAAACAACGCTCTCTTTTATTCCCTTTTTAAACCCCACCAGAAATCTTCATGTTAATACACAGTTATTTTTTAAAAATCATGAAATCAACTGGTCTCCATTAGTTTTATAGAGCGTTTCTTTAACCAACAGATGCTCCTCTTGACAGAAGGGGAGGGGGGAAGGATTTGAGTTTATGGAAATAACTAGCTCTGGGGAAGAGGAGATGGGAGCAGACATGCCTTTTCTGACATGCCTGTTCATATTTACCTCCCTCCTCTCCTAAGTACTCATGTAAGGATCTGTTTCATTTTATCAATGCTTCTTTGTCTTTCCTGAGCTTTTTTGAAAGTTTTCCATTCATTTGATTTTGCGTGATTCGTTCCTTTCAGTTTTGCTGTTCTTTTCTAATACATCCAATATCTAAATCTCAGTATTTGTCACATAAGAAAGAATATGAGATAATTTATATATACATCTATGCCTCTTGAGCTGATGATTTCCTTTCCAAAAAATCCATGAAACATGCAGGCTCATTAGTATCAATAATCTATGTGCTGTTGCAAAACAGTCAATTTTCAATATACGTTTGAACTAAAAATTTACTTTTACAGTGAAAAAATAAATTGGAAGCAGTCAGGTCCTGTTCTCTTGAAGATACAAAATGTATCACTAAAATATTCTGACTTACTAGAAAATACAGTATGTGAAAAAATATGATTATTAAGAAAACTTAAGTTTGTTTCACTTCACTCTGCTCAAATCTCACATTTATAGTCCCTTGCTTATTCAAGTAAGTTCCTAAATCTAAATAAATGCATTCCCTTCACAAATTGCTCAGGTAAAGATGAAATTGTTTAAAATCCAGTTATTGCTGTTTATATCCTCTATCTGCATAGCAGACAAATAGCTGGAAGAGTCAGGGCATGAATTCCATGCTAGAGCAGGCTTGTTAAATTTAAAGTGTGTTTTTTTCTCTAACTCTGAAGAGGACACTGTCAACCTGGAACATGGTATACTTAAACACTAAAAAAGTTTAAAGGGTATATGCCAAACTCTTGGTATTCGGAAGAAGACAGTTTGGGAATTAAAATAACATGTCATATTTTCCTAATAGCAATCCCCCCTTTGTGTCTTTGTGAAGGGTCAGCATAAACAATGAACAATGAGTATAGTGAATTAATTCAAACCCATTTGATTGACAGCAAGGTCAGTTAAACTGGTTATGTTTAGAGATCATTTAGGTCAACTCAAAATATAAGTTAAGTTAAACTTTAACTGCTTTTTTCTCTTCAGTGAATCACAACAAGAATTGGCTCAGGTCAACTGTTTTGTTAAGTATATTTCCCCCCCATGCTTTTAAAAGAAGAACATAAGCACCAAGCCTTTATTTCCATCTGCAGCTCACTCCTCTCTCTCTGACAGTAGCTATGGCACTCACCTGTAGGACAGCAGTATGAAAACCTCTCTGTGTAGGACTTGAGGACTCAAGTGGGTCTTGTGCTTCTCAGACTTTCCTCTCTCTCAGCTTTGATTTGCACATTCTTCCTTCCAGTTTGTCTACTAGTATTTTCACAGCACGTTGAGCCAGTAATACTCCAGAGCAATTTTCAGCCTCACAAAGCCCGGCACTGCTGGTGTGGGATATTTGAGTCTCAGTCTCTGCAGAATGTCAGAGCCTGAAGAGTAATAGTTTATTTATTTAAATGTTTTTGGCTAAAGCACTTTTTGGGATGTCATGTGACTGCTAGAACTTCAAGGCTTTCTGTTTCTCATGGCTGGTGAATTAGGATACTGTGATTTAAAGATACTTGACATTATTGGCTTTCCAGCATGAATTTGTAAGGGTCTATTAGAATTGTTGAAGATAGAAGGGTCTCAGAAGTTTTCATGTTACTTGAAATCCAGTTGTTTATGACCTTCTAATGAATGATAAAGCTCAAACTTACTCTTCACTAAATGGTTCGTTGCTTTTTTCCCCTCTGAAGATGAACATATGCTGGAAAATAAATGTTTAAATTAAAGAACTGTCCACACTAGATATTACCATCTATTAGTTACCACAAAGTTGCTAATGACTAGTAAAAATACTGCTTTTTTCTCTAATGTGTGCTCTAAGAAGTATTTTCATTTATGTTCAGCTGACTCAGATGAACTCATCTAAGAAAATAACATCCAACTGATCCCTCAAGACACATCCTGAAGTTTTGATTCAACAGATCATAGTAGCTTATGCTCTTTTCACTGGAGACCAGCAAAGCACATGTTTAATTGCACTGTTAAATTAGGGGTTTGGCTGTGGCAACTTACATTAGCTAATGAGAAAAAAGAACCCAGCCAAAAACAGAGGAAATATTTTAGTGCTAGCATAAACAGGTATGAATATAAATACAAACAAGATTTACATTTCTTGGTTAAGAAGGCAGTGGCATTTTGCTCTCAGATTAGAACACGGCTTTCCAGGTTCATGCAGAGTGCTTGAAATGGCTTCCTCCACACTGTCCAAGGAATGGATAGGCAGGTCCTCTAGATTTTTCACTTGCCACTGCCTTTGATCAGGTATTTCTCAAGCAGCTAATGTTTTAAGAGTAGGAGTGCTTCACCATAAACACATTGAAGAAGCCTGATCTGCAGAGCAAGGGTACTTCTTGCCTTCTGGAATCAAACATTTCCGTGAGGTGCTCTGGAAGTCAAGCATTCTCGTGCTGTGCTCTGGCAGGCTGGGTCCCACTTGGGAGTCCCTTGAGAAGCTCTGTGCCCTCTTGCACTGGCAATACTGGCTCACCTGCATTTATCTGACTTAAAATACAAGCTCTTCAGGGCAAGTACCTGGTCTTTTATGTGTTTTGAAAGAGCTGTATATAATTAAGGTACTTTGTATGAAGAAATTACTTCAAAACAGTTTACACAGGGCAGCTATTTCAAGATCAAGGAAAAATCTTTAGCCTTGTTCCCTGAGGAAACAAGGCTTATGTGACTGGACTGGCTGGCTGTCCCTCATCACTTCCATTCAACACCTTTTGAACTTGTTGGTTGTAGTTTAAAATACATTTGAAAGGGGGAGACGTCTCAATGATAATTAAGTTCCCATGGACTTTATGAAAATCAGTGGCTGGGAAGAGAGAAATCCAGATCCCCAGTTCAAATAACTAATTTTTCCAGGTGTAATCTTGCAAAATAAGAACTTGACAGCAAATGTAATAATGATGGTCAGGTTGATAATGTAGTCCCAACTGCTTTAGAAGACTGACAGCTATTTCCATCCAGATATTAGTATGCTGGTTGGCACCATAATAAATTTGCCCTGTTTTGGTGTTCCAACAGTTTTTACTGTGAACCATATAGTCATCCTTCTCACACTTGTAGTTATTATGAATTTTCAGAGAAATCAGTATCATTCCTTATTGGCTTGCTTTAAGTGTAAAAGATTTGTATTTTTGCTTATTTTAGCTAACAATCTTGATTGTCATCTTATCCTTTCCCTGTAATTAGTTAGTACTGGCAATACATGCACTGAATAAGAAATTAGTAATTGGGCTGCATTACTGATTGTTGCATCTGATAGGGAAATTTATACTTGGTTTTGTTATCACTAAAGCACCTCACCTGTCTGAGCTCTATGAACTTAATGCAGTCCTTAATGTTGCTCTTTACTTAATTGTTTTGGTTCTACTGGTTGAAATAAGTCCTCAAAGGGAGGGGGAAAAGCCATCAATTTTCTTATTTATAAATTATTTCACTGTCTAATAAAACCTGAATCCCAACAATACAAAAGCTTGAGCTTAAGGTAATGACCCTAGACTTGCCAGTTTGAAGGCCACTGGTGGAAGATCACTGTGTGAGGACACAGGTCTTAGTTGGTGGTACAGCTGCTTATCAGCTGAATGAGTGACATTGGTTAAGAGAGGTAGGCAAAGACAAGGGTTCCATGGATACCTGTTAGGTTGCAATATAAGTCAGCTCTACCTCTTCCCCAGTTTAGGCTCTGTGTTTTTCATGTGTTTTGGTATTTTTCATTTGCTTTGGCAAGCCTTGCTGCTGCACATTCACTGGCATTGAGTAGGTTCTGTGTGCTGTCCTGAGCCAAGACTGTGTAGGCTGTTGATTAAGAAAAAATAACTAACTTAACACTTTCCCAGCTGGAGGAGGAAGTGACTCCATAAAAAAAAGGTCCTCATTTTCTTCAATAGCCAAAGGGCCAGACACACCGCAGGCCGGGCACCCCGGCCAGCTGCAGGCGGGCTGACCCGGTGTCTCCCTCGCCTCCGCGCTGAGCCCTCAGATGCTCCGAAGTGAGACTTGCGTGGTCCTTCCTGTTGAAGCTGTTCCACTTCACATAAGTCATTAAGCGTTAATTAGAAGAGCACTAGTTGAGCATTCATTAAACATTAAATACTAATTGAGCGCCTGGGGAGAGCGCCGGCACCATTCGGCCGCGGAGTCATTCTCACGCCGGTCCGGCCGGGGCCGGGAGCAGGCGGGGGGAGCCCCGGCCGCCTGCAGCCGTGTCCCCGGCCCGCGGCGGGCAGGCAGGGCAGGCACGGTAGGCACGGTCAGGCGGCACAGACGGCAACCAACCGCGCCCGCCGCGGCGCGGTGGAAGTTGCGGGTTCATCTCCCCGCAGGGCTTTCAACCCAGATGTCCCACGGGGCCCCCGGCGGTGCCGGTCCCCCGCACACCTCCCGGGCTTGGGGGAAAGCCACGCTTGCTCCGGGAACCTCCGAGCGGCTGGCATCGGGGGGCGGCCGGGTCACGGCCGCTCCACACGCTCCGCTGTCCCGCAGCCGTCGTGCCGTGCGGAGACGAGCCGGTGTCCCTGCGCTGCGCTGCGCTGTCCCT
>VYXD01014234.1:103273-170940 GCA_013397195.1 Hylia prasina | reverse complement strand
GGCTGCGCGGGGGGCGCGGGGGCTTCAGCGCCGGGGGCGCTGGGGGGACGCTGGGCACGGGCAGGCGAGCTGGGTGTCTGCAGCAAGAAACAAGTTGGAAGCTGCCGAAGCGGGGTCCGTGCTGCCGAGGGAACCCGCTGTCCTCGAGAGGTCTGGTGCGCCGGGGTAGAAAATACTCGCGGTGTTTTGAAATAGACGTCTCAAAACAAGTATTCATCGTACCGGCATGTAAAAAAAGGCTAATGTATTAAAATGCAAATATGCATGTGTACTCGGCGATGCTGTTGCGTGTTTCCTGTTTACCATGTTAATTAGAAGTTGTTAGGCAGAACCTCACCAAGAGTAATCCAGGGCAGTATTTGACCCAGTAATTCTCGCTGAGTGATGCAGTGGCTTTCATAGTTCTGGGTTTTTTAGCCCAAAACAAAAGCCAAATATTTACTGAACTTCGTTAATGAGAAATATAGGAATTGTAAGATAACTTACATCTTTGAAACTGTTCTCTACCTGCACATGTGTGAAAACTGACTCAGCCAGTATGGAGAGAAAGTTAAACTCCCCACTTTTGTTTTTGTAAGGAAAACTTTGACCCTGAAGTTTAACCCCAGTCTTGCAGGCACCAGGATGCTTTTCTGTTACGTTTAGGTGATGTTAACTAACTGTGCAAAAGTTTGATATGTGGGACATATCAAGCTGCCATTATAAGGCAAGGTGAACACACTTGTAAACAAATGCAGGCAAAAACATACAGGAGTATCATGGAATCCTAATTGTTTTTCAAGGGTTTTGTTGCTCTTGTTCTTTTTTTGAGAGCTAGTATTGTTCAGTAAACTATTTTGTTTCCATTCACTGTGTCCTTTTAATTTATAGGTGATTGTAAAACAAACGTGTTACAGAAACAATTTTGACATTAACCAGGTGTTTGTTTGTTTGGTTTTGTAGTCCACCTCTCACCTTCCGGATTCTTCTAGAGAAGAAAATAAAAAGAAACCCGTTTTGGAAAGACTTGGAAATTTGTTTGGTACAGGGAAGAGGAAAAATGCCAAAAGTTCACTAGACCACACTTCACATCATAAGGGTGAGAGGTCAGGTTCTCCTCACGGGGCGCAGGCAGTGTACTGTAGGCACTTCAGAGAAGGACACGAAGCTCCTCAAGTACAGAAACAAGTGAGAAACGTAAGTGCCGTTTCTGAGGCACAGGAATATAATTTCAGTGGGGAAGTAAGACCGCTGTACCACGACACGATTTCAGAATGGAGCAGTAGGGGAGTCTCTTCTGACAGTGAGTGGTCAGCAGATTGGAGTGGCAGCAGTGAAACCATTAAAAACTCTTTCTGTGAGAGCAGCCTGAATGTGGAAACACTGGGATTGGAGAAAGAATCCGTCACAGATATAAATAATTCCACAACTCCAGATTTCATACAGAGCTTGAGAAATTTGTCTAGTGAAGACTTAGAGAAGAGTATCTTAAGTCACAAGCAGCTTGTGAACACGTGGGTGTCAGAGGAGCCTGGGCATGCAAAACCAAAGGATTTGCCATACCAGTTGGAATCTGCAGCGAGTGAGCACGCACATTCTGCTAGAGTGTTAACTGTTGATATCTATCTAAGAAAAACAGAAGAACTCCTTAATGAACCCGTGACTCTGAAATCAGAAGAAAATTATAGTGATTTGGACACAATGGATAAAAAATCTGCTAGTAAAAGATCTGGAAAACGGAGAAAGTCTCAGTCCTCTAGTGACATTCCAAATGGAGAGAGAAACCAGACTGAGAATACTGCAAGAGAAGACTCTGTTTTTGAGGATGATGCCCATTCTGAGGTGTTTTCAGACAAGATAATAAACTCTGAACGAAAAGTGAGGTCTCTTCAACAGACTCCTGAAAGAAATTCCTCTTCCTCAAGTAATAATCAGGACCTAAAAGTTGGATCTGCTCACAAAGGGGCATCTAAAGCTGAAGCTGACAAGGGCAAGCAGCAGATCTCAAACACAACCTCTGCAAGGAGAAGATCATATAAAAAGAATCAGTCAGATACTGTACCCATTTCCCCTACTGGTTTGAAGGGTCAGGTGAAAGATTACTCTTCAAAAAGGCAACCTTTAGCATCACCAGAGACTAACCCAGTAACAAAAAGAACTTCAGTGGAAAAGGGAGCTATACCTGTGGCTTTTGGGGAGGACAGTTTGGAGTCTCCCAAAGCTTCTTTGGCTGCTAAGACAGAAGACAATGCCTTGGTGTTTGCTGAAGGCAGAAATGATACCAAGGCACTAAAGCATGGTAATGGTCCAGATGGAAAAGCTTTCTTGCATACTGATGGGATTAAAAATGGAGACCTGTGTCTGTCAGCTGAGAGACAGACAAATTCTGATTTAGACACCTCAAAGCTGAAGAGTTGGGATGCTTCTAGAACAGTCACGACAAAGATTAGCCTGTAAGTAACTAGTTTACCTTGTCCTTGTAGCTGTGATTTTGCTTGTATCTGTGCTTAGAATTCTATGGAAACACCAGCTGTGTATCTGTTACCTGTATAAGTTGTTTTCAGTTAAGAAATGCCTTTAAAAAAAAGTTAGCATAATTAAAGCTACCACTTAACAAGCAGTATAGTCTACATGTATTAGAAAAATAATTAATTTTTTAAAATTTTTAAATGGATAGGAAATGTCTTTGTCAATTCCATTATATGGAATAATTTAACACGTGTGAAAATTGCTCAGTCATCATCGTTGTGGAACAGATTAATTCATCTATCATTGACCTTAATGTAATTTTTCTCTCTGTAACCAAATAAGAATGTGGTTGAAAATTTTGTATATGAAAATCTTTGAATAAGAAATGTGTTCAAGTTTTCTATGAAACAGCCTAAGTTCTGCTATTATTTTATGAAGAAATATAGTACGGAGTGTAAGACTTGATTGTTCAAATGATATGATAGATCACACTCCAGAGATTTGAATACATACAATTGCTTTCTTAAGTATGTGCAGGATGAATCATTTAAATTTTGATGCGTGTGAATAACATCAGGTATTGCAGAATTATGCATATATTAGTTTTCAGCTTTTGATTTTACACTTGAAGAAACTGTCTCTGTCAAACAGGTGATCAGAGCTTCCCTTAGGATTGTAAAGAAGTGGCTGTATTTAAGGAAGTTCCCTGTTATCACTAGTATGAGACCCGATTGATAGCTTGGATACTATTGTATCCTCATCCACAGGGAATGATTTGTTTACATTATTAATTTCTGTTGTTTGGTTGTCATGGCTGTGTGTTGTGTGCTATTGCACTCCTTGTTCTGGCATGTTCAGTTATAGGTGCTGGGATACACTGAATCCTGTAGGCCCACGTGAGGTACATTGAGCATTCACAATTGTCCTTGTGTTAGAGGGATGTGGAGGTTCAACAAGATGGTTTGAGACAGGTCTGTTTCCAGTTATGCTTCCAACATCTGAGAGGCACAGGAGCAATTTCCTTTGCACAATTTGTAATATTCCACATCTGGGTTGTTAATTTGTAACTTCAGCTTAAAAAGCCTAGTACTGAAAGCTAAACTGTGGATTTCTGGACTTGGTGATGCATAGCTCACAAATCTTAAAACGCTTGAGTTTGTATCTTCACAGCTTCAAAGGAAAGGTAGCTTTCAGATTGTTTCTTCTCTGTGTCACTGTCATTAGTGAGGATGAAGTTATAAATGCCTGCATAGCTGGATCTCATTTTTTCTGTGTATCTCCTGGGCTTGCTGTACAGTGAATTATCTTTTACTGTACTCATAAAATAAAAGACCAATGTCCTGTCTGAAAGACCAAACTTTAATGGATGAACAGCCTGTTCTATTTCATCCCTTTTTGTGGGGTGTGTGACACTGTGTCTCGTCCTTATCTGCTGCTATAGGAACTTTAGCCCTGGGTGGGGACTGCTGTGTTGCCTGCAAGGTTTCTGATGCATCTAAGAGCTGTCCTTGCACAGCACTGCACCATTTCTTTAGCCAGAGTTACATGCTCAGGTGATCTGGTTTAATTTATAGTCATTCATTAGAATATATGAACTCCAAACCTGGATGTGGATTAAGGTGCTGTAAAATGGGAGAGGAAGAGATGATGCCACTACTAGAAGACGGTGTGTTTTTGTTCTCAAAGTTACAGCTTTGAACAGCTAACTTTTTCATTTTCAAAGGTTAAGAAGTTATTGTTAAGTAGTTCACATGAAATCCTTCCTGATTGAAAAATACCAATTTGTTTAGAGATTCCTTGGCCCCTTTTAAGATGGATTTCATATAATACAAACAAGAACAAGTAGTTCTCCCTTAAAAATGCATGAGGACTCTTACTAATGACATTGTGCCAATTCTGGGAATCAGGTTTCTTTAGAAACAATTTCAAAACAGGTCAGTTTCTCCCCTCACCTACAGAAATGCAGGTTTCCTGTAAATAAAGATAGCATTTTTCTCTCTTTTCTCCATTTATGTCTCTGTACTGGATAACTTGAAAGTCACAGGATACTTTGCTTCTAGCTTTTGAAAGGGAAACCTATCAGATTTCAGACTAAAATGAGGTTGATGGTAAATCTTAATTGGCAAATAAAACCTCAGGCAGTAGTTACTTTGATGTGCTTAGTGGAAAACTTGGCTTCAGTTGTCATACTTTATGTTCAGACATGGTTTTGTAGTTGCCTTTACATTTAAGCCCTTGTTGAATTATTCTTCTCTTTTCACATGCCATTTTTCTTTGTGCACCTTAATCTGGTATTTTGGCATCAGTGTTTTTTTGGCACCAGTTGCATTCTTGACGTGTGCCTCACCTTCCATTTTTGAGTGTTGGGAGAGGTTTAACTGCTTGCTCCCACAGTTTAGATGCAAGGTGTAGCCAAAGAGGAGGACGTTGGTATTTCACTTGTGCCTGCTTTTTCCTGGCATTGCAGATCAGGAATGGGTAGTAAGAATCAGCCACACTGGACTGTTTGTAAGAATGCGTTTGTACTCTTAAGTTTTTTTTCCCCATATGAGATGATTCACTTAAAGGATATTCAAACAACATCTCCTTTTAAACAAGCTTAGAAACTCAGTTCTTGCAATAAAGTGCATCTTTTGTTTGTATTGAAAATCAGCATTTCATAGTGTGGAAAAAGGTGTAATGAAAAGATTAGAAAAGGCCAGCTGTAGTGAGTGGAGCTGCAGGGCTGAGCCTTCTCTTGCTGTTCGGTCTCAGCTGTTTGGCTGCTGCTGCTGTGCAGAAGTACTGCAGAATACAAAATACAAAGTGTTGAAGTGGTGTTTCTGCATAGATTTGCAAAGCTTGAAACTATACCTTTGAGGGGTGAGCTCTTCATTTAAAATAGGTTTTAGGTGTGGCTGATAAGTATCACTGTTAGCCATTAAACTTGCTTGTGTCAGGGCACACAGAGAGACACAGATTTTATGGGGAAGATAGGTGTTATGTTGAAATAAATGCATGTAGTAGTGCAACAGGCTGACAAAAGAGTGGTATGGGAATGAAATTGTTAAGACAATTGGGCCATTAGTGTTACCTCTTGAATATACAGGTAAAAGAAAAGGATAAGTACAATTTTTTTTCTGATCAGAAAAGGATATGAAAGGTCCTGGTGAGTGGGAAATTCAGCCCATGTCAGTAGTGCATCACTGTGGCAGGTGAAGGCTAAGCCTGTACTGTGCTCCACAGGCAGGAGCATAGCTAGCAGGTCAAAGCACAAGATACTTGGTGCTCATGAGTCTACATCTGGGTCACTCTGTTGAGCTGTAGCCTTTCTTCCCCTTCCAACTCTCTTCTGGTACAAGAGAGATGTTCCCAAATTGTAATGAGTCCAGCAGTGCACCATTAAAGGTGACAGCTCTGGAGCAAATCGTGTATGAGGACAAGCTGAAGCAGCTTGGTTTCTTCAGCTGAGAGAAGAGAAGGATACAGGTAGATCTCAGTCATCTCTCACTACCTGTAGAGAAGGCAGAGGCAGATTTTGTCTCTGAGCTGTGAAGGGACAACAGCCACAGCTGCAAGTTGTAACAGTGAAGTTTCAATGGGATATAAAAAAAAATTCACAGCAACAGTGGCCACCCTGCTGCAATGCTTCACTAGGAAGGTTGTGAAATATTGACCCTTGAAGTTACTCAAAACTTGGTCAGGCAAAGCTTTCGAGAACTTGATCTAACTTTGAAGCTGTTCCTATTTTGAGTAGGGAGTTTGGGCTAGCTCATCTTTAAAGGTCCCTTGCAACTTTACAAAGAGAAAAGTCATCGAATAATTTTACAAAGAGAAAAGTCATCGAATAATTTAACTTTTAAAAGTTTAGGAAAAAACAGTTGTAGTTCAAATGAAAAGTAGTGCCTTGATATATTTAATTTTATGCTATATAATAGTTCCCTTCATACATTCCCTCTTTCAGGGACATTTTTGTTTTTCTGTTTTTCCTTAAGTTTTCCAAGTGTGTTTTATTAGCACCTATCTGAAGTAAGGCCAGGGAATTTTAAGTTTGCTGTTGCCTCTTTTATTGATCATGCGTTCTTCATAAGAGCCTTCCAGTTGTGAAGCAGCTTGAGTAGGCTGGTAGTTACAGGGAGCAGTGTTGGGAAACCTCTGAAATGACATGATGATAAGAAGGACATGGAACTGTTGAAGCAAATCCAGAGGCCACAAAGTTGATAAGAGGACTGGAGCACTTTCCCTATGGGGAGAGAGGCTGAGAGAGTTGGGGCTTCTCAGAGAAGAGAAGGTTGCATGGAGACCTCATAAAAACCTTGCAGTATCTGAAGGGGGGGGTCTGCAGGGAAGCTGAAAAGGAACTGTAGTGATAGGACAAGGAGTACTGGGTACAAGCTGAGAGACAGGAAATTTAGACAGGGACGTTAGGAAGAAACTTTTTACTGTGAGGGTGGTAAGACTACAAAAGGTGGCCTGGGAAGGTTGAGGATGCCCCAGCTCTGGCAATGTTCAAAGCCAGGTTGGATAAGGCTTTGAGCAACCTGGTCTAGTAGGAGGTGTCCCTGCCCATGGCACGAGAATTGGGGCTAGATGATCTTTTAAGGTCCATTACAGCCTCTTAATAGTCTATGATTCTATGATATTTAACAGTTTCTCTCTGTATAGATTTGAATCCTGTTATTTCAGTAAGTTTGTTTGTCATGGTATTCCTACGAAATAAAGTTTGTACAGTGGAGAGTCCTGCATTAGAAGGGTTTAATTTCTTACTTGGGATGGATCACTTGAGGAAGAGGGGAAAGGATCTCACTTTTTGGGTTGTTTCTGTATCTCACACCACTTTCTTGGGCTAAAGAGCTGCCTGAGAACTTAGTGAACACAGTTTATGTAGGTTAAAAAAAAAAAAGAAAGCACTTAAATACCAAAATCATCCATTGATTGGTGGAGCATTTGGGACCCTGGAGATTGCTGCAAGCTATTTTCTTTTTATCTCCCACCTTTGTCAGTTTTCATGTAGGGCAGTTTCTGCCTGTCCTCCTACTGCTGAGTGTCCCCAGATTCCTCTTTCGAGAACAGGACTGTCTTTGAGGTGATGGTGGGCTCCTTGACACTCCTTAGATCTGACTGATAAATTGTGAAGCCATCTGCCTTGCATCTTCACAGCTGTTCGTACTGTATAGTATACAGTAGCAAGTTACATGGACAAATAATTTTCCCTGCTTGTAGGTATTTAGAGAAAAGAGCTTGAGACACTCAGCTGTGCATCATCAGCCTTCTGCCATAGCATGGGAGTACCGTGTGCATGAACTTGTATATTGCTTCTCTGTCCACTCTGATGGAAAAGTTTTGTGTTCCCAAATTCAGTTCTTGTAAAATTATTAGGCTTAGTTTACACAATTTAAATCGTTAGCTAAGTTTACCTGAAGGAAGTAGAAGAGTCCTCACGTGTGGTGTTTGCTTAGCCAAGGTGGTGATGCAGTGCTTGGGAACAGCTAATGTTTTCTGCAAGCACTCATGAGAGTGGAAGAGTTCTTTCACTCAATTTGAGGTTCCTTCTGCAGTGTAGGTGTAAAGGCTGCAAGGAATCTGGGCAGATGTCTTCAAAACTCATTGGAGAGAATATGCAAATATTAACCAACTCATTATCACCTTAATGAATTGGCATTTGTTTTCTAAACTCTGTAGGGAACTGTATGTTTGTAATTTATTCTGCCTATTCACTACTACTACTAAATTTTAATGTCAGTCATAATAGTTGAGTTCTCTGCCTCAATTGCAGATGCTGTAGGCTGCTATGTTTGTTTTACTAACCTTAAAGAACTAAGTACATGTTTGAAATATATACTCCTCATTTAGTGTCTAATTTTTTTAATCCATATAGTTACTCCTCTCTTACTTGATTGCTTTAGCGATATCAAAATTTAAACTAAGTCTACCGTTTGTAATTCTACATTTTATTGTTTTGAAAATTGTTACAAGCCTGTTCAAGATTAATTAAAGATGTCACTTTGTGTCACTTTGCTTCCTGTAGTCCAGCCAAACCGAAGAACATAGAGCTGAATTTTAAAACGAATCAAGACAGTTTAGAAAGTGAGCAGGACACTCTTGAAAAACCAGTTAATAAAACTAACAGCAACATTGCCAACAAAATTTCCTTGTTTGAAAACAAATGTGCTAACCAGAGCCAGAGGCCTGCTGACATCCCTGCTTCAAAAAATAGTGCTGTACCAAGCACATTTGTTGGCAGAGCAAAGCTGAAATTTGGAAAACAACCTAAAGAAAATGAACAACCTGATAAAACATTAAATAAGCAAAGCAGTCGCCAGAAGTTATTTGAGAATGGCTCACTGGAGAAAGAAAGCACTGCAGAGTTAAAAGGCAAAAATGAAGAAAGCATTGCCTCTTATGAGGAGATTGGGAAGACATCAGAACTTAAAGTAAAAGCTGCCATATCCCTTTTCAACCAAAGCAGCAAAAGTGATGCTGGTAGTGTCTCTATGAAGCAACCAGAACCAGAATTAACCACAGCCAAGAAAGAAAGTTCACCTTTTAAACTGTCTTTGCACTCACCTGTTAAAAGTGAAAATGCTCAAGATCCTTTCTACCAAAGAAATTCCACAAGCTCAGAGTTCCATAGAAATGAAGAAAAAGTGCTGTCAAACACAGAGGCTTTATCACCTTGCAATAATGATAAATGTCCTCTACCGTCTCATCAGGTTTCCAGATCAGAATTTAAGAAGGTGGAAAATGGAGATAAAAAGGTAAAGCCAGGAGATTTGAACTTTGCAGCACTGCAGTATGATGACAGCAGTCAAGACAGTATATTGGAATCAGACCACAACACCAATACACGAAAGAGCCCAGGCAAAACCTGTAATGGATCTGCTGAAGATGACAGCATTTTTGACTCCCCATCTGACATGAAGAAGTTTGCTGAAACAATAAAAAACTTAGACAGCTCAGTTTGTTTACCCCAGAAAAAGAAGAGGTCAAAGCTTCCGAAGTCTCCAGCACCCCACTTTGCAATGCCTCCCATTCATGAAGACAACTTAGAGAAAGTATTTGATCCTAGTGTATTTACTTTTGGTTTGGGACTGAGGAGGGAAAAAACACAGGATCTGTTACCAGCACAACAAATGAAAATGCAAAGCCTGGAAACAATAGCCAGAGTCAGGCCCAAGCGTGCATCAACAGAGCAAAGTATCATATTCAAAGCTCTGCAGTCATGTAGAGAGGAACCTGCCTTTACTCATGAAATAAATGGAAAAGAGAACATTGATTGTACAGATGGTGAAATTAAGAGATCACGGCTTGAAAAAAGCTCCCTCTTCTCAAGCTTGCTGTCTTCTAAAGAAAAGTTTTTTAGCCCCTCTGTCACTTCAGTAAATAACACAACAGCTTTTGCAACTGACTCCTCAGGGATGCCTCCTTTACAACAGGATGTTTCTGGGCCATTCATCATGCCTCAAAAATCTGAGGTAATAAAGATTATTCAGGAAATGAAACAGTGTTTGTCTACCTGCTGAATGACTGTTAATTTTGATTTTTCAATTCAGTCTCTTTCAGATATGAAGTTTCCAAGTTTTGTGGAGAAGTACCTGCAAGCTGATGGTGCAAAAAAAGAACTAAGTTTGCAAATGCCCAACTATGGCAATGCTGAGAAAAATTTTTCAAGCTGGTTAGGGACTAGCAGATACGAATCAAATGTCCCCCCTGGTTTATTAGATGTGGATGTAAGTACTGTGTTTTTAAAAAGCTGCCTGCAAAGTTATCCAGCTTATATATTTTCAATAGACAATGTGCATAAATTGTTTTGTTTTCCCTCCCATGGGGATATATATATAGATTACAAATACATTGGGGTGAACTTAGGTATGGTACCAGTTTTATCTGAAAATGAAAATGAGGGGTCTTTATTCTGATACTTCTTGCAAATATGAATGGAAAGCATTTTTGATTATGTCTTCATACTTGATTTTGTTATGCTAACTTTAATTTTTTATTGCAAATTAGTAGAATGCTTTCTGTAAACTTTGGAAAACTTCTGTTCAAGTAATTTCTCTTCCAACAAGACATTCAGCCATGATGTACAGTTAAATAAGTTACAGAGCAAATTTTTTATTTTAGCTCTCTGTTGTATTCCCATGCATTGGCAGAAAAATATATATTCTTTAAGAATACTTTAAAAACTTGATAGTAGTGATTATTGAAAGTCCTGCTACAGTGGAGGGCTGTCCCTTGGACTGATTACAAATATCTGATATCTGTTCTTCAGGACTGAAGACAGACCTGTGTTTTCCTCTCAAAGCAACTTTAATATGGAATATGTTTGTAATTTTTGTTTTTAAAATGATGAACCAATGTCCTGTAGTATTTGCTATTTCTGTTAATGTAAGCCCTTATTTTGATCTGAGAGAAAAACTATAGTCAAGAGATCTACGAATCATGGGAAGAAATATGTTTTCTAAAGTTTAATAGCTATGTGAATGTGACCTGTGGAATTGAAGCTGCATGTAAGAAGTTAAGAGTAATACTTTCCGAAGCTAATGGTTGTCTGCTGTAACAGTTCTATAAAAGGAGTGAGGTAGTAGAATTAGCTCATTTCTTTGTTGCCTTGCAGGAGACAACCATCCATGGTACCGTGCAGTTTTGAGAATGAGAATCTTCTCTTATGGGAAGTTTTCTTAATTAGAGTGGAGATGAAAATTCGGGGGGTTATTTACAATAGTGTAGATTTATGTTACCAGTTAAAGAGGCTTTCTTAATCTGATGGTCTTGCTTGGATTTAAAACCTTGAATTTAAAGCTAAATGTATAGTACTGTCTTACTTTGGTTTTTGCTACTTAAACTGTTGTTTCTTGAGTGGGTTTCAATTCTGCAGTGGAGTGTGGAGGCCTGATATAGCAGTGGAGTATGTACATACCTAAGACTGCACTTTAGGTTTCAAAGGGTTTCTGGATTTCTGTGGCACTGTTCCTGACTGAATTGTTTTGCTCAGGTTAGGAATCAAAAATGTTTCTGTGAGGTGTAACTGCTGCACATCTTCCACTGACGAAGAAAATGATGATGCAACGGCTAGTGGGTAGTGTGAAGGAAAGAGTAAGGGCAGCCCAAAACAATGACTTAGGCATTCCTCAAAACACAGAACAAGTTGTAACTGGAATTGAAATGCAGGCTAAAAAACCGGTCGTGCTTCAACATGTCTTGATGATGCCTGCAAAAACCTGGCGGTGGTTAAGAACAGTCTTGCGACCACTGCCTGCTCTGCATGTTAACTATGTTATGTTCTCTTTTATTCCTTGCACGTGTTGCTGGTTACCTGTTTAGGGGCAGGATCTGTTTTGGTCTTTTTGTTTGTATGAATAATTCCTACAAGAGCAGGACCCTGTCCCTGAATGAGCACTCCTGTCCTTGCTAGGAAACCAAACACATAATTTCAGTGCTTGCATTATTTGTTTGAAGATGACACGATGGAGCCACAACTTTCCCATGTATTCTATATCATACAATTTACTGCTGGCTTCAGCATGGTTTTAGATTTTGTATACCTCCCTGTGTTTTATTTGTTCTGAATATTTTTAGGTTCTCACTTAGTGCAGTCTCACGGTCTTTGAAAAAACCTGTTACAAGGTGTTAATCAGAAAACAGATTATGCTAGTTAGCTCATACATGTATGTGCCATCATGCATCCTCAGTATTTTCATACATTTCTTCAAAATACATCATGCTTTATGGCTTGACATTTTTAGACATTAAACTCATCTTTGTATTGTACAAGCATGTTCTTTATCAGTGGCAGTTTTTAAAGTAGTCTCTTGGCTCTGAACTCCTTGAATATATAGGAAGCTGGTCAGGACGATGTTAAAGCATTTCAAATCTGAGCTTAGTCAACTTCAGTGAGATGATATTTCAGTTTTAAAAAAGTGTATAAGTTTATACATTTGTGACAAGATGCTGCTCTGCAAGGGGAAGTAGAGATTGAAGTGGTAAGTAGGTATAGTTGAAAGAGTACCAGCTTTTACTCTTCAGAATAGTTTTCATTTCGTTCTACTAGCCCTTTTTTATAGAGGAGTATCTTTATGGAAATTGTAATCTTTTTTCTCTTCTCACTGTCTATTAGACTCTTCCAAGAAATGGACAAAGTAAAATCAATCCCAGACCTGGCAAGGTAAGATCAGTATTAATAGTTATACTATATTTTTCTATATTTAAAGCTTAGGAAGATGTTACTGTATGTTACTGGTGTGTTTTTCTGTTTTGTTGGTTTTTTTAAACACAGCTGGTGATATACTGTGATTCAGACTGTCAAAAAGCTGGCATTGAAGTTTTCCATGATGTTCCAGATTGCAGTTCTTGGGTTCTGTCACCAGCAATTTTAGTTAAAGTCATAAGAGGATGGTAAGAGATACATTTTTACTCTTTGTATGAAGATTTTTACTCAAAAATGTTTTGAAACAGAACTGGCATGTGATTCACAGTAAGTCTGCCTTGTAAATGGCAATGTAACATGGACAGCTGTGAGCAAGAAATAGGGCATTTTACCTCTGCAACAGGAAGCTCTGAGCTGGAAAACCTATTTTGCTGACTAATTGAGTGAGTGTTACCCTCTGGCAGGGTGCGAAATTTCACCAGGCATGGGTGTGGGATGAAATGACAGATTCTGTCCAGCTATTTTGCCCTTCAGCTCCTCTGATCATTAGGGATTCTTGCACAGTATTTGGATTGGGCTATAAGGCTAGCAAGTAAGTTTAAAGCCAGGTCTTACATGATTATTTCATGACCAGGGAATAAGATGGTGCTGTAGAGGTAATTGCTTGTTTCTGTGACAGAAGGAGGGATTTTGCTCTAAAAGCTATATTGCCCAAGAATAATTCAAAGTTCATCTCCTGCTTTGTTCGTAGCATCAACAGTAGGGCCATTAGTAGTGTGGCTAGCACGGCAAGTTGTGCTGTGACCAGGCTATAATGCAGTCAAATAGCAGGTTCTCAAATGTTATTATCTGATAGTAAGGTGCAGACACAAGGGCTAGCTGCAGTAGGAGGTACTGTGAAGCAAAATGATTGCTGTTTAGCTTCAGAAAACTGGAACAAAAACCTTTTGATCTCTGTAAACCATGTTGTGTTCTCCAGCGTGGTCTAGAGGGACTGGGTTTGGGGTTTTTTCCTCCTTCCTTTGAGAGTCCGAGTGAAGGGTTTATATTTGCGGATGGATAAAGTTCTTATTTAGTTATGTATTCCAGTCTGCTGTTAAAAATGAAGTTGTCCTTGTCTTCTGAGCAGTCTTATCGTCCTCTGGTGCATCTGCACTAACTCCTGTGGAAGTCCAGGCCGTTGTTCACAGGATCCAAGCAACTTGTCTGTTTATACCCGATGCAGCAGTCTGCAGTGTCATTGTTTTCCCATGTACAGATTGGTTCTGATTAGTATCTCATATGAAGTCTGGTATTCAGAGACAGTAGTCTTTGCTGCCGCAAATTATCAATTTAAAAAGGTGGAGGAGTTTTTTGTGAAAGTACAATTCAGCAGTAGACATCTTTGTTTTTATCATTGTTTTTAAAGGTATCACAGAGACTGGAAAAGGGCTTGCATCAGCAGTGTTGGGTGAATAAGCTGTACTGGGGAAATGGCAAGGGTTTGGAAACAGTACTGTGTATGAAAGGATTTGTTAAGTGGGAACATGATTTTTGCAAATCACACTTGATAAAGCACCATGAAAAATTAACTTTTTTAAAATTTATTTTAAGCTGGATACTCTATGAGAAACCAAATTTTGAAGGTCCCTCTGTTCCATTGGAAGAAGGAGAGTTGGAACTCACAGATATTTGGGGTGCAGGTACTTCTGAAGAGCAAAGTGACTGCAAGTCTCAAAAGCCTGCAGTGATCGGTTCAATAAGACATGTTGTTAAGGCAAGTATTCTAAGTAAAATTTTTTCAATAGATCTTAATGTATAGTGATGTTTTATACTGATACAGAGTGTGGTTGGTGTATTAGGACCAAAGTGTAACATGAACTACAAGTGCATGAAACAATCTTCCATGTTGAATTTCCTGTTTAATCACAAAATGCACGTGGGGGCTTTTGTGCAGTGGGGATTGTGGTAACAACAAGAGGAAGGACAGAGCAGGAACAGAACTTGGTGGGTTTTATTAGCATAGCCACCAAAAAGCTACAGGTAGCATATGCTTTGTAGTCTGGTCAGTCTCAGGAAAAGCATTCCAGAAAACCACCAATAATTTGGCATTTTCAAAATATGGCTTTTTTTTTTTTTCCCAATACAAACCAAATTTGCACTCAATACAAACTTCAGTGTCAAACACCAAACTTTGGCTTGCCTGGTATGGGCAAACTTACCGGTGAGTTTCACACCTGATGGAACAGCCTTTCTACCTGCACTTTTAACCTACCATTAAGTAGTTAAAATTGCAGGTTGCCAAAATAAGCACAAGCTATAAAGTTTTTTGACTAGGAAAGGGAAGAATATATGGCTTGTAACTACAATTATTGTTTAAGTTGCAGTTCTCTTCAAGGATGGCTTGTTTGGTGTTGTCTTAGGATTTAATTTGCTAGAGGAGATGTTAACTGATGAAAGAAGATGCATTCCTGCCTAGATGGCAGAAAGTAAATAATTGTAAATGCTGATTAGAGATTGACTGACTGTCGTGGTTCAAACAGAGACAGGCAAACTGGCTTAGCTATACTTTTATTATAGGCATCTAATAGCAGTAGTAATTGACAAGGGGGGAAACAATTTAAAGTAAACAGGTGTTTCAAAACTGATTTAGTTATGTACAGTAATTACAGAACTCACAGCACAGATCAAGTGATTATGGGGATCTTCATTTTTCAGGATTACAGGGTTTGCCGCATTGATTTGTATACAGAGCCCGAAGGGTTGGGAATCGTGACTTCCTTTTTTGATGACACTGAAGAAACAGGGGTGTTTGGAACCACTCAGAAGACTTGTTCTATTAAAGTACATTGGGGCATGTAAGTATGTAGCTCTGTATGAATGTGTAGTGCAATGAAAGGAATTTGGTTTAAACCATTGGTTACACTTGTCAGACTTGCGAGCAAGGCTGTGTTTATTCTGGTCCCATATTTTGGCAGTATTTGTTGACAGTAGTGTTAATACATCACTGCAGTGCTTCACTTGCGGGGAGTCTGACCTAGAATGTTTTGTTAGAGCAAGATTTTCTTCTGCTTGTGTGTAGTAAAATACTGAATAACCCTTGTGTATTTGTAGCCAAGGAATAAGAGTTTGTCTCTCTTGCTTTTTCTCATTCAGGCAAACATACCATAAGTAAGGGTGGGGAATGAACTGCTATAATAAGACCACATTTCCCACTTGCTTTCTTCTAAACTTGAAATCATCCCACTAAAAGAAGAACATTTTTGAAGTCCTTCTGTTACAAGCTAAGACTTTAGAGAGTCCATACATGACATCCTTGTATTTCAGAGTGCATTTTGATCTGGGATTTTATGATGGTGTTTAATACAAATATGTTATGGCACCTGAAAATATCTGGCCATCTGAGTTAGGAGGGTAATACTGTGAACCAAGCAAGCTTTTATGAGAAAGGAGACCTCTAAGGAGCAATACAGGTGCTGTACCAATATTAGTTTTCATGGCTTAATAAACAAACTTGTAAATTGTTATGGAAAACATGCTTCAAAGTAGTACTGGGAAAAGTATGCAGAAGAGATAGGATTCTTTCAGAAAAAGTAAGACTGGAGCCATTTCCAGTCATTCTGAAGACCTCCTTACAGGGTGTACAGACCTTGGTTGTTAGCTCTTATGTTTGGGCACTGATAGCACCTGCCTTGCTGCAAATAGTCTAACTATCACAAATTGCCCAGCTCAGGCAGGTGTTACATACCACTGCAAAGATGTTTCAAATCTACCACATGATAGATGGACACTTTTGTTGTTAGGCAAAGGGTATTTTATCTGAGTGAATACTGATTTGTGTAAAAAAAATGAAGCATTTTGGTATATAGGCAAGTTTGAAGATGTCCAAGTAGTTGGTTTTCTGACAGGAAGTTACTTCTGGTGAACTGCAACTTCAGTCCACATTACATGTCTTGCAAGAGTAATGAAATGAGATATGTTATTTGAGGTTGATTGTTAATTTACTTCATCTACATCTCCACTTTATTTCTGTCTTAAAAGCTATCTGTGATCAGTAAAATTACAATTTTTTTTTGAAAGGAGGCAGAGCCTGTGTACATCTGAGTTGTCTTTATTTTGCATTAGTGTAACAGCATTGTTTTACTAAATCCCCGTAAACTCTTGCTGTCTTAATATCTCTCTTGCATTTGTGTCCCTGAAGGAAAGCAGACTAATATTTTCACTAGGAAGTGAAATATTTTTCAACTGTCTTTCTTGGATATCTGTTCATTAGGTAGAAAGAAGTCACTTCCATGAGAAATTCAGCAGATGGCTGCTGCTTTTTTGCATGTTGCAGGGTTAGGGGGTTTTTTGCCTTTAGTTTACAGGCATGACATAGTTCACTGTATTGGCAGGTGAGGGAGGCTCTAATTCTGAGTCACCTTGCCATGTGGGTGTGGTTGTATCATCTTAAAGTTTCCCAGTGTTCATGCTTAATTGCTGTTTGTTAAAAGCTGCCAACAGAAATGAGTCAATGCACCTTTATCTTCTGACTGTACTCTCTCCTTGTTCTTCCATGTGTGTCAGCTCTTGCAATAAAGTTAGTCATAGAATCCTTTAGGTTGGAAAAGGCCTTATGAGACCATCCAGTCCAACCATTAACCCAACACTGCCAAGCCAACCACTAAACCACGTCCCTAAGCACCACTTCTGCACATCTTTGAAATACCTGCAGGGATTGTGACTCCACCACTCCCCTGAGCAGCCTGTTCCAGTGATTGACAACTCTTTCAGTGAATAATTTTTTTCCTAATATCCAGGGTAAACCTCCACAGGTGCAGCTTGAGGCCACTTCCTCTTGTCCAGTCCCTACCTGGCTACAGCCTCCTTTCAAGGCAGTTGTAAGGAGCAATGAGGTCTCCCCAGAGTCTCACTCTTTCCAGGCTGAACAGCTCCCTCAGCCACTCTTACCACACTTGTGCTCCTGACCTTTCACCAGCTCCATTGTCCCCTTCTAGACATGATCCAGCTTTCATGTAGTGAGGGGCCCAAAACTGATCCTGAAACACAGGATTTGGGGTGTGGCATCACCAGTGCCCAGAGACGTACAGGGGCACAGTCCCTGCCCTGCTCCTGCTGGCCACACTGTTGCTGGTAAAGGCCAGGATGCCACTGGCCTTCTTGGCCACCTGGGCACAGCTGGCTTATGTACAACTGCTGTTGACCAGCACCCCCAGGTCTTTTTCTGCCAAGCAGCTTTTCAGCCACTCTTCCCCAGTCCTGGAGCACTGCTTGGGGATGTTGTGACCTGGCACTTTCCTGTGTTGAACCTCATCCCATTGGCCTCAGCCCATTGATCTAGATCCCTCTGTAGAGCTATTTTTTTTTAATACCTTAATATCTCTGTAGAGCTTTCTTACCTTTGCAAGTGCTATTAAACAGAATTTACCCCAGTACTGAGCCCTTGGAAATACCATGTGTGACCAGCCACAAGCCAAGGGATTATTGAGTGGTGTGAATACAGGGCACACAATGTATCAAACATTCAGCTACAGACAGTAATAAAACTAAAGCACCTTGCTTGTTTCTTGGGGCCATGTGTTTGCAATGAAACTATACCAATTTGTGCCAGTTTATATTAGCTTGGAATCTCCCTTTAATGTATGACAGAGTGATGGATTATTTTAATCTCTTTGATATCACCAGATTTATACATTATTATGATGAAAGAGTTGACTGCAAAAAGTGTTGCTGTTTGTGGGTTTGATACTGCTCCACACTGCACTTCTCTTGAGATCAGCACATTTAAATTGAAGAAATACTCTGACATCCTTATGCAGAGATCAGCAGTATGATTCTTTGTTTCCAGCAAGTGATGACTGGCTAAGATTTGTTTTGAAAAAGCTTTGAAATTCTACTTCTGCTGCCCCTATCAAGAATTCTCAAAGTTACATCTTTCAAAGTAGATTTATTATTAGCAGACACAAACCATGAGGAAGTAGATTGCTAAAGAGTTGTCAGGTTTTTCTATGTATTAATAAACAGTGTAAGGTTAGAATTTTTCTTTATTGAGCAGATTTTGTATCAAATACAAGTAAGGTTTAGTAAGGATTTTTAAAATTCTTGTAAATAGGTTCTGCACTTTAAAACTTTTTTAAAAAACCCAGAATAACCTTATATCTTGATATTTCAGTCTAAATATGGTTGCCTTCAGATAAAACAAGAGTCAAATTCTTACTGTTCACTGTTTTGGTTTGGGTGTTTTGGCCTGGTCAAACAAAAGGCATGTGTTATTAGTGGTTGCTTTGGAGCACAAAAGTTTATCAATACACTAGCTGGCAGTTTTTGTGTTAAAGAAACAAAATTTTGTTAAGGATACCATGATCTTCTTCCTAAAGTAAGCATATTGTCTTGTTCTTTACTGTTCAGAAATGTTCTGGGGTTTTTATGTCTTGCTTTTGTCCCTCCACCCCTACTACTTTTAGATGGCTTCTTTATGAAGAACCTGGTTTCCAGGGAGTCCCTTTAATGTTGGAGCCCGGTGAATATCCTAATTTATTATTCTGGGAGAAGAAGGAAGCCTACATTAGGTCCATGAGACCCTTGAAAATGGTAAACTACTGTTATTACTTAGTTAAATGACCTATGTTTTTGTGTTACAAATAATGTATTAAGGTAGCTAGATTTTTCAAGACTTAGAAAAATCTAACTCGTTTAAAAAACCCAGAATTTTTAGTCTATAAAATTCTTGAACTTACAACATTTGATTGCATCCATCTCTGCCATGAATCTGCCTTTCATTTTCACTTGTGCACTTGGAGGGATATTTCACCTTAGTCCTGCCTTTTTGTGAAGAATTGATGACTCTTAGAGACATCTATAAGTTGTCGCATGAACAGCTTAATTTTTTCTTCCTTTTTTTTTTTTTTTCTTTTTAACAGGGTGGTCGCAAAGTTGAATTCAGTGGGGAGCCAAAGGTAAAAGTCAGTATGTATTGATTGTCCAAAGCTATTTTGCAGCACATGAACTACACGTGGGTAGATAAGTATGCCTTGATTGGATACCAGCTACTGATGGTTTACTGGGTACTCCTTTTGTATGTGACCACATCGTGAAAATGCAATTTCTGTCACATCTCTGCATCCATCACATGCGTATATGACAGTATTAACAGCAATCCAAATAATGCAGATGGGTAATGAATGCTCAAGCCCTCCTGTTGCATCTCTAGTTGGTGTCTTGTAGAGGAGAGGTCCCACTAGTTGGTTTCATCATTTTGCATTCTCCCTTTATGTGCCCATGCAAAAGAAACTGTCTATTGTCAGAGTTCATCATCCTCCCTGCAATTTCTCTTTTACCTCATTTCCACTTCAGGTAATTGTTTATGAGAAGCCTTTCTTTGAAGGAAGACATGTGGAAATAGAGTCAGAGATCTTTATGCTTGATGAGAAGGAATCAGAAGACAAGACAAGACTTCCACTTACATCAGTGGGATCCATGAAAGTACTGGGAGGAGTGTAAGTGTGGAAAAGCAGTATTTACCCTTCAACTGAAGTAGTAACTCCATAGGATGGAAGTTGCAGTGGGCAAATCCAGTCTGTGTTTATTATGTTTTTGTAGTTTTTGGCTTGAGGTATACACCGGGGTAAAATTTGAAAATATTCACAGCAAAAGAATGAATACCACATATCTGTATCTGCTTAATGAAAACCTGGAGTGGCACTTGTCCCTTTTCACATGCAGACTCTGTTGTTGTTGTTGTTGTTCAGTTGGGTTGCTTACGAGAAGCCTGGGTTTGAAGGCCATCAGTACTTGCTGGAAGAAGGAGCGTATCGGGATTGGGCAGACTGGGGTGGCTACGATGAGGAGGTGCAGTCCCTGCGACCAATTGTTGGTGTAAGTTCCAAGAACACGTACTAGGCCTCTCATGAGTGCTCCAGCATGTCATGTGGCACTTTCCTTGTGGTGCTTCTCTTTGTTCTGACAGGACTTCACAAGCTCCCATATGATAATGTACAGTGAAAAAGATTTTGGATCGAAGGGTGCCAATATCAACGTGCTAGGGATCATTTCCGATTTGAAAGACACTGGATATGGGCTGAGGACACAGTCTATAAATGTGCTGAGTGGCGTGTAAGTGATAGTTTTATTCACTCTTTCATTTTGGATATGCTGGTCTTTATAGAAATTGATAGTATTTTTCAGGACTTTTTCTTCTATGTGGAGTCTTCAGATAAAATTTTCTGCCCTTGAACACACAGTGTGAAAGGTAAGGTTTTGGTGAATATGTACAGTAAAACATCTTCCTTCTTACAAAAAGATAAGGTGGTCCCAGGAAGCGTTGACTTTCTGATACACGAAGTATGAAAGCATGAGAGAAGATTTCATCAAGAGAGGAAGAAATAGCTTGTTCTTGGGGCTGCATTTGCTTGAAGCATTTCAACAGCAAAATTGTTATGGAAATTATTTCCAGTTTTGAAACTAATTTCCAGGCTTCTTGCGTTTGACCAGAGGTAGATTCCTTGCTCTTTCTCTGACTTGTGTTTTAAATGGAGATAACTTTTACTATGCTCACTAATGCCTTCTGATATTAAGGAAAGTAACTGTTCTGAAAATTAACATTTCTTTTGCAGTGAATCCTATAGTTAACAGTGGTTTAGTACTGTGATGTTGGTTTTTATTGTTTGTTTGGGGTTTTTTTTAACATATGGTTCCCAAAAGTCTGTATCAGCCATGGCCATTAACAAACCAACTCTCAGTGCCATGAGAGCCATCACATGCAGTTGGTCAGCTGATAGATTTTGCTGTTTGATTAGTTGAGTCCATCAACTGCAGATTGAGTTTCACAGCCTTGCAGACCGTGTTAAAGTATTTTGGAAATGCAGACAAGTATTAGCAATCATGGCTGCAAACACACAAAATGAACTAAAGTAGCAGAGCCAAAAAAGCACGAGATGTACTGTCTGTCTCCCTGCCTGGTATGCATGCAGGTGACTTGCTGGAAGCTCTGCCTTACCCAGCCACACCCTAAATCCTTCCTGTGTTATCTGTGCTATATCTCTGCAAGTTTTGTCTGGATAAAGGTTGCAGAATCAAGCTCGGTGCATTCCAGAGGAATGCTTTTAATTTGTATATGAATATGGTGTGACAGCAGGTTTTTTTCTGCCTGGTGACCTTTGAAGCTGCTGTGCTCTTTTGTCTTCTGTAATATTCAAGAGACATTCATGGGAAAGGGTCGCTTCTGAAGGCTGGGAAACAAATTGTGGGTTACCTATCATGCCCTGCATGTAGTTGTTCTAGTAAATGTGTCTGTTGTATTTGAGATAGGAATCATACATGAGTATGAGTGTTCTAGTAATTAGGAGTGACTTTAGTACTCTAATGGCAAAGGTGGCTAGAAGTCTTTATGAACAAAACTTGTCCCACAGACTCTGCTACTGCTCCTGTAATCTCACTTTGTAGACTCCAAAAGATGTAATTTGTAGCAATAAGCTTTTAAAAAATTCAGTTGCATTATTCATAACAGGTGGTTAGCACTCAGCTCTTAAGTGTCTTGTACAACCCAATTTCCAGAGAGATTGTGAGTATTTAGGTGTTTTGTGGTATCTTACTAAATGTGTCTGTCAGAAAGTTTGAATGATCTGTGTGAAGTCACGTTTGGCAATACAGTGCTTTATTTGAAGTGTTAACAGTCTGTTCAGGTAGATTTTTTATTGCTTTCCTTCCAAGAAATCTGTCATAGAGCAATGAATAATCTATTGAGCAATTTCCTGAGCTGTTTAGACTGTAATGCAGATGATGACATAGTGAACTGTGACAGATTCAATAAAAGCTTGTCATAATATTTCGAGGTTACCTTCCTGGTATCATATTGAAAACAATTAAGTAAAAATGTAAGAAGGCCTCAACCTTTCATTGCGATTTTTTAGTTACAGGTATCTGGGGTAAGCAGTTAGAGCAGTGAGATAACAGGTGATCTGTATTTTCCACATAATTAATTTGATTGCCGTGTAATTCAAAGGGTATGTCAAAGAAAAGAAGGCCTGACACTGCAGTGCACAGATACTACTGAACAAGTTCTGAGCTCAACTGCAGCTCTAAACTGTATTGCTGGAGACAGCCCAGCTCTGCATTGGGGGGGTGACTGTTCCATCTTGGGGTAGTTCAGCACTAGCTGCATTAAAATTTCTGAATGTTTCTAAACATGTTTCCAAGCAGTATTTTCATGTCCTTGCTAAATCCATTGTAAAGACATCCTGAAAAATATATCCTAAGGAGATGAGGATTGACTTCTTGAAAAATGAAAATGTACTTCTTTAAAAATGAAGTGTTTTACTCTTGAGCATTTTTTGGAACTGGCCAAACATAAAATTCAAATATTATTTTTCTGCCATTAGAGTAGGAGAAAGCAATCCAGGCTACCTGAAAATAGGGAGGGCCTTTCTTCTTTTAAGTAGGATTTGAGCTTTACTTCTAAACTGGCAGAATTTGAAGTGGCGGAAAATGGAACTATTTACCAGCAACAGGTAACACCCTTTACAAGTTCAAGCAAGTACTAAAATTGAGTGTTGTACTGTTTTGATTTCCCCTCTGCTTAAAAACTTCTTTAAGCTTTTATTTAATAGTAATCAAAATCACAGGAACTGCATGTTTGAAATGTGCCTTTTCTTTATCCATAAACACAGCAAACTTTTGCCAGAACTCCGGAAGAAGCTCTTGTCTTTTAGTTGATTACTTTTGAAGTAGCTGGAAGAATTTTCCTGGATTTGCTTATTTTATGTAGTCATCTGTTTACTGTGGTTGTGTTATCAGCCTGGTTTTCCCCTAGTTTTCAAGTAATTAATCCACAATGTAGATTGGGTTGCTTCAAGAGTATGTATGCATAGTGAGTGATATTAAGGAAATAATTAGGTAATGAGTGGGTGGTATACAGAAACCAGAAGGTAGTAAATTTAACCTAGATGCACTCAGGAAGGTAACAGGAATGAAACTAGAGACACAGGGTACAAGAACAAACCTCCACTGGGAGCTGAAAAGGGCGAGTACCTCTGGTTACNCTAGATGCACTCAGGAAGGTAACATGAGTGAAAAGGGCAAGTACCTCTGGTTATCCCATTGGACAACACTTCAAACAAAGGTTTAACTTCTCTGTGTATCTGAACTGATGTTCAGAAAAAAACCTAAGCTTGCAGGTCCCTGGGATATTACGAATCACAGTCACAAAGGAGCTGATGAACCCTTTTTCTCTCTTTCCTATAAATGGAATTTTATTACCTCATCCTATCTGTTAATTATGGTAAAAATCTGCAAGTGCCAGATAACTTTCTGACTGCCCTCTCAAAGTTAGACAAGGTGAGTCCTGGGCCAACTGAAGGCAAATCTGATTTTTGTTGAGTTACCCATGTCTCGATTATTTCCTTGGCTGTACTTTCAGACCTTTCTTGGAGCTGCACTTGCCAGATGTCTTATGTAGAGGTTTTTGGAGAAAGATTCTCTGTGTGTAATAGTACTAACAATATTTAATCAAAACTTTACACTGCTTCTGGTTTCAGGGGCATGGATGGTGCCCAGGAGTAAAAGTCTCCAGGACCCTCCTGCCAGGAACCTGGGATGGAGCTGTTGCTCAGCCTCACTGAGGCAGTTTGTACGTCTGGGGGTTACAAAATCTGTTGTGCTGGGAGAGCTTGCTCCCTGTGGGGCAGGATGGTTGATGCCATGCTGCAGAGCAGCACTTCAGTTTTTGTTGTGCCTGGCAGCTGGAATGTGGCTCTCGCTCAGCTGTGCAGGCAGTGTCTTGCTCTCCAGGCCTTTCTGTTAAGTCAGAAGGTGGATTAAGACAGTGCTCCTTCCTCGGGATAATCTTGAGGTCTGACAGGTTTAGCTGGTACTGAATTCAGCTGCCTGTGCTTGATGATGTTATTACTACTTTCAGCAGCTTATATGGGCTTCTGAATGAAGTGGAGAAGCACAAGTATTTCACCATTGAGCCCTGACTCTAGGAATTGTCTAACTGCATGGGCTGACTTGCATAGAAGAGTGGCACTTAATTATTTAAATCCCATTTATTTAAATGTAAACATGTGCAAGTGAGATTCATTGATTACTTCTGCATTCAGGCTTCTTTTTAGATGGGGGAAACTAAACAGCTGTTATCAAGGGATTCTTAGGAGGGTGCTGACATGTCTTACAGTTTACTTTATATCAGAAACACCAGTTGCCATAGATCTCAATTGAGTAAAACTACCATGCACCACAGCTGTATCCTGGCACTTGTGCATTGAAAAATCTAATGAATGCCTGCTGAAGGAAACATCATTTTCACTGCTTTGGGCATATGTGGTATACAGGTATAGACACACCTGAGACATTTGAATTCTATGCTCAATTTATTGTACATACCAATGTCTCTTTGATGAATTACTCTGAGGTGATTTTGAAATGGGCCTTGAAATATGCCGTAAGTAATTAGTGTGTAACAAGTTGGAATAATTGATTATATCTGAGGCAAACCAAGAGATGAGACTAGTGATAAATGTGAATCATTGTTTGAGCGTTTGCCATGGACAAGTAAAACAAAGTTCATACTCTTGGCACACGCATGTTGATACACTTTTGTTTCTGTTTGAGGTTATCCCACTTCTTCTATCTGCAGAGACTCTGGCATTTGTACCTGGAATAAAACTGCAGCTTAGTGGAATCTAATTGATCAACACACATAGAAAATTAATGGGGAATTTTGATGTTGAAAGTTATCTTCCCTTGCAGACTTTAAGATCTGTATCATTTTACTACTTTATGATACGAAATTTTTGTTAGTGTGGAAACTCAGTGAGTTTCTGAGCCTACTGAAAGTGGATTTTGGCATAACCTAGCATACACTCATTATGCACTAAGTTTAAAATTAAAAAGCAGCTAAAATTAAAAGCAGGTTGACTCTGAATAGAAGTTTTTCTTGTAGAATCAGGAACCAGCAAGATGTCCTGTTTCTGCATAAATATAATGAATGAAACACAGCTGCTGCTGTGGTCTGTTCTCATACGGGCACTCCAAAAACAACCAAACAGATATAAAGAGTGCAAGTATGGGAAAGTTTGGGAAGTATAGCAGTGAAAGGCAAGACAACTTCTGCAGGTTATCACAAAATCAAAGGTAGTATAGATGCTCTGTTTGGACTTCCAGTATGGAACCAGGGTTAGAAGAACTCTGTAACAGAAGATTTATTGAATGTAGTAGACTATGCTTAGCAAGACTAACTGATAGCAGATATTTAAGATTGGACGTAAAGTACTGCAGGAGTAATTGGACATCAGAGAGATATATGTAATGATTTGGTTGTTTTTCCAATACTTCAAGTGTGTATTATATCCAAAGTTGAAAGTATTTCAAAAAGACAGAAGACTTGATGCAAACCTCTGAGTTTGTGGACTATGTCAAACATGAGATCCAACTGAATAGTCACAATAATGGCTTTGCATTTAAATACATTGATCTGGTCAAATTTGTGGTGGTTTTAATGCTTAACTTTCAAGAATATTCTTCTTGCTCTCTCTGATTCCTAGCAGGGATCAGTCTCCTCTGCTTAGCATATATACCTCTTGTTGCAGCTCAGCATCCTGAGTGTGTACACATCCTGGGTGTGTATTTCCTTAAAAACAACTGAGCTATAGCTACAGGCAACATTAAAAGTCAGTATTGCTACATTTACTGCCCAGATTACTCTGAAAGTTAGGATTTTTGGAAAAAGCTGTGTTCTGATATCTCTCTGGTGTGTTGGGGGCGGGGGGGTTGTGTTTTTTTGTTTTTGGGTTTTTTGGGTTTTTGTTGTTGTTTTTGGTTTTTGTTTTTTTAAGAGAAGAACTTGACCTTGGTAAAATGGTAGACTTGTAAAACATCTTGAAATATTCTTACTGAAGATAAGTTTTAGGATATGTGGCAGATGATGTGTCTGAACTTGTGGTTTGCTTTAGCAAATTCACTCTGTTTTTTATCAGCATAGTGCAAGAAGGTAGTAAAATTTGCATGGGGTTTGCACTATCAGATACACTGGTTTGTTTAGGGTTTTAACAGCATCACGATTTGGCACTTCAGAAACTTTTTATTTGTTCTTACATTAAGACAGTAATGAATATACACATCTGTATTTTGGAAAAGGGGTGTAACTTCTACCAACCACCCTCCTTTCTCTTTTAGATGGGTGGCTTATGAGAATGCTGAATTTACAGGGGAGCAGTATATACTGGCTAAAGGGCTGTATCCCAGCATTGAGGCATGGGGAGGAAAGAATTGCAAAATATCTTCAGTTCAACCCATTGTTATGGTAAGGAGCTAATTTTATACTTGTTTTGCAAGTTTCTCGAAGTATTTGGAACTCTACTTTTTCTATCAAATTCAGTTTGTTTACATTATTTAAACTATAATTAATACTAAATTTTGTATGTTATTTTATCACTGTTGAAAATATTTTTTCCCTTTTTTCCCCCCAAAACTTTTGCAGGATATGGTTGGAAGCGAAAGGGGTAAAGTCAAGGTAAGACACTTCTTTAAGCACATGAAACATACTGTGTAGTGTCTGTAACATGTAAATAAAGAAGTGGCTCTTTGTCCAGTGGAACACTCAGGTATTTGCATAGATGGCTGACTAGTCAGACAAGAAATGCAAACTGCTGGTGGAGGAAGGCTACTTTCCAAACCTCTTGAGTGAGGCACATTAAGACCCAAGGAAGGTGGTATTTAATGCACAATTGCCATCAGAACTTTCTTAGTGGCAACGTCTTGGTTCAGCAAGTGAGGTGTTTTGGGGCATCAGTGGTTGTTCTTAGGAGCTGGAGCCCACAGCCCTCTGTGCAGAGGTGCAGGACCTGCAGTCTGTTGCTGAGGTGAGGGCTCTACAACAGAGATGTTGCTCTTGGTGAGGGCACTTCAAGATAGATGTTGTTCTTTGTACAGCTGACTGAATTCCTGTAGAATCTATTTCTTTGGTTAAGAGTTTTGCTAGTGGTGGTTGCACTTGAAGGGAGTTGTTCACTCACAAATACTGCTGAGTTGTGCTTAAAAGTTAATGCCATCTTTGTCAATAACATAAGGGAAGGAAATGGCAGGGAGAACTTGTCTGTTCAGTGAGTTAATATATTTCTACTTTGGATTGTCTCCTTTGTGCAAGTAGTAATGTGTAGTTTTGACAGTGAGCCTAATGGACAGCTTTTTTCATCCTTCTTAATTCTGAACCATGTCAGCTTTGTCCCTGTACAAAGTTATTTTTATTTTCATTTCAGTCAAAGTGGTGAGTATATCATGGCCCTAAAACCTAAGGAGACAATTCTTAGCTGTCCTGGTTTGCTACTCCTGATTAGAAGCACACTTCACTGGAATCTCCTGCATAGGGATAATGCATAAACTATGGGGAATAAAAATCTCAAGGCTGCTTATTTTCAGCTGTGTGCATGAAAAATTATTTGCATCTTTACATTATGTGCCTATTAAGACCCTATCCTAAGGAAGACCTTATCCTAAGGAAACAAAGAAGTAGTGGCTTGCAGCCAACAGACTGCATCCATCGTCAGCGTGTTCTTCTTTGGAGAATGCTGTACCTGCCCACACTCCTATCTCTATTAAGAGTGAATAAAGCTGGTAGGCATGTTGTAATGTGAATGGCTTCTGTGTGATCACAGCTAATTATCCTCTAGCCAAATTAGCAAGTTTGCTGCTTAGAATTATTTTTCTTTTTAATAAGGGCAAAAGGCTCTGGGGGATGTGTCCTCTCTTATCCTTGGAGCAGAGAAAGAACCAACATGAGACTGTGTCTGTAGCTCTAACAGGCTCATAAAGCCCATCTACCCTGGGAATATATATACCATGCTTCTTGGCATGCTGTCTGAGTCCTTTGGCAGGATTATGCACCATTAGTGTTCTGAGAGGCAGGGAGTTTTCATTTACTATGAAGAGTATGCATTTTGGAGATTAAGTAGATTGATAATATAAAAGAAAATTTCTTATGGCCCTTTAATCAGTGTGTGCCTACTCTGGTCATTCTGTGGAAATTTAAACATCTTACCCAGCAGATAGACTAAGGAGCTATACTTATTAGTGTTGTTTTAATTCTTTTGTGTGTCACTAAGTGGCTTACAGCCAGAAGTAATTCTTGGAATTGTTACCTTGCTCTCTTGAGCAAGGATTCTAACACTGAAGAGGTGACAAACGTAGGTAACCAAGGAAGTCTGGGTGTTTTAAATATGTTTTTATCTAATTATAGAATTAATGGTAGAGATGTAACTGAAGGTAGAAGAATGAATTTCCTAAATATGTCTATAACTTTTTAAAGGTCCAGTTATTTTCAGAGCCTGAATTCAAGGGTAACTGCCAAATATTTGAAAAAAACACAAGATCTATTGATTCATTTGCTGTGAAGTCTTCAAAAATTTTAGATGGCAGGTAAGTTATATTGAATGAATACTGCAAAATCACTAAAATGGTAGAAGTTTTAGAAAAGCAACCAGCTTTCTAACACATGAGGTGGTTTCATATATGGGGACTTACAGAGAACAATGCTTTGCTGTTCGCACATGAATATTTCAGGACTAAACATTGTAAATAATGCATCTGCATTTTACTGGCACAGATATCTTAAGAGGAAACTTCTTCTCTGTCTTTCTGCAGCTGCATAGTGTATGACCAGGAGGAATTCGCTGGTAACCAGTATGTGTTGGAAGAAGGGATCTATCCTGATCTGACAGCAATGGGTTGTTCACCCCAAGCAGTTCTAAAATCTTTACAGATCATAAATATTGTAAGTAAAACCTATTAGAAATATTGTAAAGATAAGGACAGTGACGATTCCCCATTTTTTGCGGCAGTAAAAATTCTAGGGTACACATACAACAGAGGAGGGTTGCGGGGGGGAGGTTGTCTGTCTGTTTGGGGTTTTTTCTGTGCAGTTAAATGTCTTAGCTGCAGTTAGTCAGGTTTTCTTGACCTCTGTGCTGTGTTTGTAAAGGAGAAGACATTACAGAAGCAACTGCCTGGAATGCCCGTTCGTAATAACAGCTTATAAAAGAACTTCTGTAAAGAGACAAGTCTGTTTCCCAGTAGGAGAGACCACTTAGAATGAGTTGAGAAAGTGGTAGGACAGTGTGAAGAAAATCTGTACCTTGGACCTTGTTTTTGATGCATGTTTAAAAAGCAGGCTTAATTAAGCAACTTTGCATGAAATACATGTAATTATAAGACACTGTTGTTATCATCAGGACAATGGAATTTGAGTTAATCACAAAATAATGCACCCTTCTAGATAAGGTAATGCAACACCCAATACTCTTTGGCAAAATCAGGCAGCGTTGTTATGTGTGGTGGATACAAATTAAACTACATTTACATATCTTGTAACACATCAGTGGCCAGGAATGAGTTTGCTCAAGCTTATAACCAATCATTATGATGGATCACTTAAGGAATCTGCAAGTATCTTTTAAGATCAAAGTAATTAGTAGCAAAATGTGGTCAAGATTCCAGGAACTTGGGGCAACATGAGGAGATGGTACTCATTTTTAAAAAAGGAGGAGTTCACTTTGAATCTCTTCTTTGAATTTGGCAACTTTATTGCACTCCCCTGTAATTTTGCTAGCCTGTCAGTGGTGTAGCAGTTGATGAATCAGAGCTAAAATGCATCATCTTCTTTCATGGCTCTGGAGGAATTTGATGTACACTGTAAATAAACAACTGCAGCAAGTACATCTGCCTTCTGAACTCTTTGGCTGTCTAGTAGACAGATCCTGTTAAAAACAATAGAATTGTTTCTAGCCAAGCTTGGTGGGTGATCACCATGAATTAAAATAAGCTTTTCTGTACATGTCAGTAGTTCCTGGGTTAAAAATGCTTGTTGCAAGCCAGAAGGATCAGCTTACTTTTAAAAGATTTACTATTTGTGACAGAGACTGTTGTGTTAAAGCAGAAGTGCCAATTCTGTGCTTCTTTAAGTTCTTAACACTTGTGAAACTTGTTCTAGCCCTACATTTTATTCACACTTTAGACACTAGCACAGAGCTGCATCTGTCTGGCAAATCATGTGCTGCTGCTTCCTTCTTCAGAGGCTCCTTAGCTGCAGAGAGGAGAAGAATGGGTTACTTTGCTCATGGGTTTATTAGCAAATCAGAATACAAAAAATTATGATTTCTATCTAACTTCTTATATTGATTGTTTTTTGTGATTTTCCAAACGCTTATTATTTTAGCTCCTGGTTTAACCTGTCAGACTTATTTTGGGACTGTATTTTGGCAGTGCCAATCTTAATTTCTCCATTCCTCCCCACCATCTGCCATTTCTATAGCTTTCCTCAGGATTTTTCATTTTCCTCAGGATTTCTATACAAGAAGCACCTTTGCTATTTTACTGTCATATTACTGTATTTATCTAGTTAAACTCCCCTTTGCAGGGATCATTTTTTAAGGGACCATTAAAAAAGGAAATAAAGGGGACATTTGATACACTTACAAGTGAAAGCTAAAAGGGCGTTTTTAAATCAGGGAACTTAGGAAACTATATTAAGGGCTGTTCATAAGCTCAAGGGTTTTGGGGGTTAGATTCCACAATATCTTGGTTGTGCTTCAGATAGAAAATAGCATTTCTCCTTGAATTTGACACACATTCTTCTTCCTGAGCATACTGTAAAAAACAGCTGTGAATGTGGTTTATACTTGAACAGTGATTAATTACTTTTTAATCAGGAACTCTGTGGAATAACTAAATGTAGATATGCAGGAACACCAGCTTGGTACAGTGCAGTACATGGGAAGTACTGACAGAAAATTCATATGCTGACCTTGCACTTCTCACTGTTTTATGTAACAGTGTTGCTGCTGAATCAAAAAAAAAATGCCCAGTGTAAGGTGTGGAAGAAAAATTGAAGATTTCCTTTTCTGTTTTCTTTGAAAGAATATTATTTTTAAAGCATTGCATGAGGCCAAAATGCCGTTTGTTACCTGAGAAGTTGAATGTCTTAGAGGGCAGGTGCCAGTTGGCTTAGAGTTCAGAGGCAATAGGACGTTATCACAGTGTGATGGGCTCTTTACCCATGGTGGTGCATAACAACCTAACTGCTGTTGCCTTTCATGGTGGGGCTGAGCATAATCTGGTTTTGGAGCAAAGTGAAAAGGCCTCTCCTGGCATTTTCCACAGCCTAGCAGCACGTGTGCCATCAGGAAGCACAGCTCAGCTGCTCTGTGATAAGCTGGACTGCTGCACAGGTAATGGTGACGCTCATGCAACGCTGTCATCTGAGCCCTTAAACATCTAAAGGAAGATTAAAGAGGAATTCAAGCACTGTCTAGAAATTGGTAGATGGAAGGTCTTGCCTAATAAATTCGCATGGAAGCATGCATATATGAGCTGCCACGCATGCATGGAGCCAGCTCTGCCTTGGAGGGCCTGTTTCCATGCCTGAGGCTGGATGGGAGTCTGTCGAGACTTTGCGTCATGTCAGGCGTTCCCGATCCAGTTGATGTGTGAGTGCACTGAACACATGCCAGAAGGAAGGAGCTCTTCTGGCTGTGGCTTTGGTTTAATGCAGTTGTTGGCTGGAAGATTTGTGAGAAAAGGGAGTGGCAGTGTCATTTCTGTCTGTGAGTGTACACTGTAACACTAGGACACTCAGGCTTAATTGACTTTACCCTGGGGAATTTCAAACCCTACCTCCCAGCTTCCACAGGAAGGCCTTCATTATGACAGGTTATTTTCAGTCCACTGCAGATACCTTGCCCCACAGAAAAGAGTCCAAGGTTCCTTTTCCAGAAGACATTCAAATTGGATTCAGTGTTGCAAGAGCTTCATGTGGGCAGAATCCCTCTGACACCAGAAGCATTTTGAGAGAGAAGAAGAATCATCTCCCCACAGTAATTTGGAGGACTCCAATGTTACAGTTTTTACTTGTCATGAATTTTACCTCAAAAGTATGAACCTTGAGTCTTTTGTCTAGTCAGAGATTGAAGTTGCCATAACCTACTGTAAAAGTTAAAAATTAATGCAATTAGTGATAAGCAGTGCTGACAAGGTTGTCATCATTTGAAGCTGTAGAAATCAATATTATCTTACTGTCTGTTCAGCTCTTTGTATGAAAATTCCCACGAGTGGGGGTTAGTGCAATGGAAGAGAGATATGACATTGTTTAAAATGTACTTTAAAACATACTTAAGGTATTGTGCAAGAAGCAGCCAGAGGTCTTTGTGCCTGAAGATAAGGAAGTTTTACGTTCCATACAAGAAGATCCCTCATGTATTTTGTATAAGGGTTTTTTATGACTTTACAAGTTTAAGTAGATATTTGAAGAGCAGAAATATGTCGGCCTGATATTTCTGAGTCTAAGAAATTTTAGCCTGCTGGCAGTGGCTGAATTTTCCCAAGGGAGAATTTCTTGGCTACCAGCAGGCTAAAATTTCGTAGAAATATCAGGCCCACAGAAACATTCAGGGTTTTTGATCTTAAACAATCAAGAAGAAAAGTCTGCTATAAAAGGGGATATATGGAGTACTTATCTTCACAGTCACCATCTGGAGTTCCAACATCCTATAAAAGCACTTACCTTCCTTTTGCAGGAGCTGTCTGAGCCCTGCATAGCTCTTTTTGAAAAGATGGGTTTCCAAGGAAAGAAAATCGAATTCAGTACAGAAATCTTAAATCTTCAGTTCCTCGGATACAATCCTCGAATAGCTTCAGTTCAAGTCCTTGGTGGCATGTAAGTTTAAAATTGCCTTTTGATTCTTTAGAATGAAGTACTTATTCAGCTTTACAGGTGTAATGGAATGACAGAATGTAAAATTAGAATATCGTAATGTGTGTGATGCATTAATGCCATTTCATCTTACAGAGCCTTTTCTTATCCTGTCTCAACAATATGTTACCACTGACTCATGTCCTGTGCTAGGAATTGAAATGAATTTGAATAAAGCTCTCAAGGAAACTCATGTCTTCTCTCATGCCATGTTACAAAAATCAGCTTGGATGGGATCCTTAAAACCAACTTCTGTGCTCTTGGTTTAGGTCTCAGTTGTAAAAAAATCATTTGGTTTGTGATCTGTGTCAAAAGTTCAAAATGTTTCTTAATAAGGCTTTATGGTCATCCTTTAATCTCTGCTGCAGACAGAGGTATAATCAGACTATGATCTCACCTCTTTTGGTATTAGTAGCAATAATCCCTTTTACTTCAGGAATTGGATGAGAATCTAGCAGTTAGATTTAGTAGGTGTTTTTAAGCAGTTGTGTTCTCTAAATGTACCCTTGAAGATCATGTAAAAGTAGTCTGTGATGAAGTTTAAAAGCCGTTTGGAACCATTTTTAAAACTACTGTCCTATATTCTAGGATTCCAGCAGATCTGTTAAATTCTTTTTTTTTGTTTTTTCCCCCCTGTTGTTAACCTCTGTGTCTAAGATATTTGCCCCCAGTTTTGGTGGGTTTTGTAGTTTGGGGGTTTTTTTTGGTTTTTAATGATAGATCCATGTTACTGTTGCTTTGCATTTAAATGTATTCTTTTGAAGAGGTGTATTTCCAAAGGTGAGTGGTAGAGAGACGCTGTTGGGTAGCTTAAGACTGCCCTCAAGTGGATAGCTAATAAGCAAATCTGTAGAGCAAACCATTTTCCCCATCTGGATAAGCTGGTCAAAGGGTTTCCTTAGCACACTGAACTGAAATTTGAAACAAAGGTTGTAAGAAAAGGTACATGTTAGTATTCTGAAGCCTCCCAAAGTTTCAGTATCTTGCACCATAACCACAATATAGTTGATTCTCACTTTCCATGACATGAAGTCAAATAGCAAGTTATTTCTTTGCCAGTATCATGATCCAGGTAATGGAATTGTGAATTGTGTATGTTTCCTGTCCAGTGAATATATGTTAGGGTTTTTTTGGTTGGATCACTGGAAAGAATGAAAATTCCCATTTCATTATAGCAGTGTCAGCTGCTGAAATGGTTCAAAATACAGGGTTTACAGTTTTCTTGCCCCTGCTGCCTCCTTATTGGAGAGGGTTTCATCTTCTCTTCATTTGCTAAGAGACCTCCATTTATAATTCTCGTTAATTTCATACCCGAGGATAGATGTGTATTAGGCAGTGAAAAAGCAACAAAATAAAGTGAGTGTGCTTCTGGATGGAGAAGTCTGATGACAGATCAGTGAGAGGAAGGAGGTAACCTGAAAATGAGCATATTGAGTGTTCACATACTCAAACCCCTACCACAGCTACTGGACAGTCTCAGCACATGTGAGAAAACTCTTGAAACTGGACTGTATGTATGGCAGCCTATTTTGAAGCCCAGACATAATTCACTGGCTGTGCCAATAATGGAGAATCAGAACTTGGGTTCCAACAGATTACACTCAATGTGTGATTTTAGGCATAGTTGGATGCATGTTAGGGAAAGCTAAACAAATTTTTCTTATGTGCACTCTTGCTCTGTCTCTTCCCCACCGCCCCCTTGCTGGTATTTGGAAAGAAGAGAGATGTTATAAAATAAAACCTCTGTCAAAATACCCAAGAGAACTTCACCCTGTTGCAGTTTCCAGTATTTTCTTGTATCAGTCTGCATCCATAGTTGTTCTTTCTCCCATGAACCAAGCCTGACCAAATTCAGATACACAAACCAGCTGGTTCTGCACCTGCAGCAATGTAGCATTTGCAGCATATAGCTCTATGCTCCTTGAGGAGTCACAGTGCCTCTTGAAAACAAATGGTATTTAAAAGTTGGGTTCTCCCAAGAAAATGCTTTTCTTCATTCAGCTTGTAATTTTTAAATAATAGGACTCTAAAATTTGAACTCCTGTGTATCCATCTCAATGTGGCTGATCTAAGGCCTATTATAAAGAAGGTCATTGGCTTTCCAAAGCTAAACACTACTACGTTGTGGGACAGATTTCTGTTAAACACATTTATTGATTCCAAAGCAGAATTCAGCAGTTAAAACATTGTCTTATTTTTTCTCCTCACAGATGGATAATTTATGAGCACAGTAATTACAGGGGACGTCAGATGTTGTTAACACCAAATGAAATTCCAGACTGGTATAAAGCCAGTGGCTTTTGTCAGATAGGTTCTCTGAGACCTTTACTGCAGGTGAGTGGGCTTTGACATGAGCTCATCAAGCACTAATTTACATCTTGTCATGGGGTTGGGGAGATATTATGCAGTTGAAAGCAGCGTTACAGCCTTGTCACAGGCATGTGACAAACTTCAGCGTTGGCAATTGTGTAAAGAAATCCCTCCGGAGTTTTGCGTGTAATAGCATATGTTTGAATATGCTACATGGCTTTGCAGTTGCACTGCTTAAACTGTTCATTAAGCATCCTTTAAACCAAAGTTCAGAAGACACCATGTAAGGATTAATTAAGGATTAATAAATAATGGCTATAACTGCTATATAAAAATGATTTTAAGTTGTTTCATAACTAGCACCCACACTGGTCGCTGGCATACTATCTGTACTATCGGCATTATTTATGGAACAACAAGAAAATTGGTAAAAAAAAGGTACTTCAGTTAGTAGTGATTTTGTGTTCATTTTAGAGGCAAATTCTGCTTATTACTTGGCAGAATAATTTGTAAATCTAATGCAAAATTTATTCTTGTCACACTCTCTTTATTTTGTTCCCTAAATAAAGACCATATGATCTTGTCCAATGGTGCAGCAGACCTGGGACCTTTAACATCTGAGGTTCTTGCTGAGCATATTTCATTGGAGAAACAGCTTTTTCAAATTCATAGGTTATTTGTACCTGTAACTAACTGCATTTTCTTGCTGTCATAGCTTTGTCTTTGTATAGCCTTAAGCAGAATTAGGAATTATGCATTTTGACTGCCCTGATGAGAGCTTGTCTGAACAGACATGTTCACGTGTAATAGGCCACACAAGTGCACCCTTGAGGAAAGCTAAGAGCATCTATAGAAGGAATTGGCAGAGAGGAGTTAGTTCTGCTCTGAATTAAAAAAAATGTAGCTTTCCACTGTGTGCTGATTTCAGTGCACAGGAAAGCCTAAAACTCTCCATACAGAATGGAAAGTTCTCAGTTTCTTGTCCAGATGTCTGTGGGCTTCTGAATTAAATTCTCAAATAAAAAAGTTAAGCTTTCAGAAAGAAAGAAGGAGATTTGGAGTTCAGCACTCACAGTAACTACTCTGAAGTTAACTCAGAGCAGTATGTGTTCTCTGCTGGGATTATGGTTAAAAAGTTCTTTTTTTTTTGTGCAGAAACGTGTGTACTTCAGGCTTCGAAACAAGGAAACAGGAAAATTCATGTCAGCTGATGGAAACCTAGATAATCTGAATCTTCTCAGAATACAGGTTGCAGAAGATACAGACTCAGATGATCAAATCTGGGTTTATCAGGATGGATTCATAAGGTGTCGGGTAAGGCTTGAGTTCAACGTGCATTTTCTGTTTTCCTCTCCAGTAGTAGGGCTTTATGGATTTAATTCCTACTGCAGCATCTTTATTTATTTTATAGGTTTAATCTGTTTCAACTGTAATGTAATCTTTCTGTAGGGAGTTGGTTTTTGTGGGTTTTGTTTTAACCAACTCCGGCATTTTCAGGTGACACAAACTGGTTGCATGATACTTTTTTGATATAATTGAGATTTTGAGAGAAAGTATTGCAAAAGTATCAGAGCAGGGGAGATCTTTTAAAGTACAGACCCTTCCTGATAATATTATGAGCCATGCATACCTTGTAGTGGGACAGTTAGTGTAATGTAGCTTGGTATTTGTACTGGTTTAGGGCAAATTTGGGAGGAAACAGACAACTAAAAATACAAACATCATAAAGTCACCCTAGGACAATATCCTCTTCTGCATTTAGGCAAGTTTAAAGATAAAATCCCACTCCTTTGAGCTGTTTGGCGGGGAGGGGGATATTTTTATTTCATTTTGGGGGTTTTTGTTTGTTTTCTGGTTATCCCTGTATTTGTCAAATCCATCCTTTTTCCTTTCCTCTGTACAAGCTTCCAAATGAAGCCCTATTTTTCTCACAGTCCATAAAACTAATCATGTGCAAATTGTCATTGAGGTGAGCAGAGGTATGCACAGTTCATATAATGTTTAAGCATGAACAGTCTTAGGTAGGGATGCCAGCCAAAAGAAAATTAAGTTACTTTAATACTGTTAAACAGCTTGACTGCAAAGAATCATGTGAACTTTTTCTATAGGATTGTATAACTTCAAAGGAGCCATTTATAACTATGTCATCTATGCTGGAGGGAAGAATCTTACTGTTAATAAGCTAAGGCATTGTTCGGACATGTTTTCAGGACACATGCAATTGTAAAAGGGATTTATGCAGACAGCAAAATGATGCAAAGTAAGCTAAAAGCTTTAATATGACGTACAAAAGATTTCTCTTTTGATGGTGCTTCTCAAACATATCACTGAAAGTTTTCACATTGAGACAGTGTGGTGTTACATGGCTTTGGATAAATGCTCCTGGTATTTACCCCTTTTTCTGTGTCTCATAAAGCAATTTCTCCTGTGCACGGAAAATACACAGCTTGTGCTGTACAGCAGTCAGGTGCAGAGTGTAAGCTGGCAACATTGATCTTAAGTGAATTCTTACAGAGCTCTGCCATCTTTCTGGTGAATGGTAGTAAATCCATTTTGCACAAACCAAAAATTGGATTTTACCACATACTACAAAGAAAACTGAGCTCCTGGGTAGGTAGCTACAGAGGCAGACATAGGCCACTTGAAATAAGCTTAATTTTTGCCCACTCTTTTTTTAACCAAGACATTTGCAGATGTTTGGAATCAAGTAATACAAGTGACTAGGAAAAGAGTGTAGAACAAAGAAACAAATATTTCTGTGATACGTTGTGAAATTCATACACTTGATACTGTGCAGTTATGTCCTTTATATGAAAAGGTTACTGCAAAACTAGAAATGATTGAGAAAAAAATAATGTTCAGAGGAAATGGAAAGCCTCTATGCAAGGAAGAGACAAAATAGCAAGGACATTTTAGCCTACAAAGGGTACACTTTGAGGGATGATATACTTGAAGTCTCTGCAAACATAGCATGGACAACACATCCTTTAAAATAATCAAGGGATGAGGCATGAGAGCATCAAATAAAACTAGTCACATATCAAATTAATTCTAATTTATATTTTTTAAAAATAGTAGTAGTTGCAATTTGGAACTGCTTGCCACAGTATGGAAGGGTTACAATACACAACGGTGTTCACATAAAAAGGTTACACTTATCTTGGTGGGCAGTGACTAATAAATTCACACATGGGACAGAAAAGGAGCAATGAAGATACCAGGATGCAGGGAAAAGTCTCTGGGCTGGCAATTGCTATAGCCTAGAAGAGGTAATCAGGAACATACTGCATATAAGAGTACAGTCAATATAGTCTTCCATGGTATCAATGTAATCTTCAGTTATTTGCCACTGCTAGAGACAGGTGCTAATTGCTCTTTTTGATCTGATACAGCATAGTTATTTTAATGTACCCATGTAGTGGAGAGTGTCAGCAGAAACAGGAACAAAAGAAAGATGAGTCTTGAGTTTGGGGAAAAAATAGATTCCTTGAGGGAAACTAATTCGTAAATTCTGTTCTCATCTGATGGTATCTCTCCTATTTGACAAAAACAAACAGTGGACATGGAAGTAAGGCCATTTTGAATAATTGCTGTTGCCTTTCTGATGACACAGATGGCAGAGGATTGCTGCTTGACAATTGTTGGAAATCTTATAACTCCTGGCTCTAAACTTGGTCTGTCATTTGAGCGGAATGAAGACAAACAATATTGGCATATTAGTCCCGATGGCAGAATTTATAGCAAGATGAAACCCAAGCTGGTTTTAGATATCAAAGGTAAGCAAATGTTATCTCATTACATTGGGTCTTAATTACATGGTATTTGCAGTGGGATACACACTAAATGTGCCTATAAATTAAGGATGGTGCTTTAGTTGCTTTAATCTAGAAGCAAAAAAGACCCGATCAGCTAGTTTGACCTCCTGAATTATACAGGCCCTACGACTTCGTTTAATTTCTCCTACATACAATTTAGTAACTCACAGTACTTGCTTATCTTGTATTCTTAGTGTCCACTCACTCTAGATAGCCTCAGTTAATTTTTGGGCAATGTGAATATGATTATTTAAAATAGTGAAGCAAGCACGTAACTTCTCATTAACTTTAATTTCTATAAGTGCAAATTTTCTTACGTAGTAGTTGTAGATGCAATAGCCAAAGGATATTAGGAAAGCAAAGGCAGGCTTGTATACTGATGTGATTAGATGCAAAAAGGTGGGGTTCTTTTGTTTATTAATGGCTATGCCTATATGGCAAGCATGAGATTCTGCCATAGCAGCCTGGGGTCTGAGCGCTTGATGTATATTTTGGAGTCACTTTTGTCATAGTAATTTGATCTGTGTAGATACTGTTTCTGAACTTTGTTTTCAGAGCTTCACAGAAAGTCAAAAAAAGTAACAAATTGAATGATTAGCAGAATTAGCATAATCAGATGTTCTTACATAATTGCTTTTTTCGGGTGAAGGGCATAAATATTTTCTATATCTGTTCTATTAATTTTTTTAGCTGTTTTAAAATTGATTTCTAATTGATGCTGTGACATTAATTATGTCAATTACAATCATCACTACCACCCCCAAAAAACCAAACCAACCTGAAAAATAGCATAAGCCAGCACTTTAGAACTAAACAGGGCTGAAGCCCTAGAATCATAGAATATCCTGAGCTGCAAGGGATCTATAAGGATCATCAAAGCCCAACTCCAGGCCCTGCAGGGGACACCCCAACAGTCACACCATGTGCCTGAGCGCATTGTCCAAGTGCTTCTTGAACTCTGTCAGGCTTGGCGCTGTGACCACTTTCCTTGGGAGCCTTCTCCAGTGTTCAGACACTCTCTGTGGGAAGAACCTTTTCCTAATATCCAACCCAAAACTCCCTGCTTCGTGCCATTCCCTCAGGTCNAGGATCATCAAAGCCCAACTCCAGGCCCTGCAGGGGACACCCCAACAGTCACACCATGTGCCTGAGCGCATTGTCCAAGTGCTTCTTGAACTCTGTCAGGCTTGGCGCTGTGACCACTTTCCTTGGGAGCCTTCTCCAGTGTTCAGACACTCTCTGTGGGAAGAATATTTTCCCACAGAGAGTGTTTGAATATATATATCTTTCTTACGTTGTGGTGCCCAAAAATGCACACAGAACTTGAGGTGAGGCTGCTCACTCAGGGGGAGCACAGAGCAGAGTGGGACAATCACCCACNACTGCAGTGAGGTCTCCCCTCAGTCTCTTCCAGGCTGAACAGACCCAAGTGACCTCAGCCACTCCTCATAGAGCTGCCCCTCAAGGTCCTTCACCATCTGTGTTGCTCTCCTCTGGATGCTGTCTAATAGCTTTATATCTTTCTTATGTTGTGGTGCCCAAAAATGCACACAGAACTTGAGGTGAGGCTGCTCACTCAGGGGGAGCACAGAGCAGAGTGGGACAATCACCCACCTCAGTCGGGTAGGACTATCAGCACTGTGTGATCAGGGTTATCTGATGTCTCATCATAATACAACAGTGGCAGAAATAGTCACAAATTCTCTTTACTGCCATAAAAAGCTAGTGATGATTAATTACAAACTTGGCAAAAACACTCCAGTTCAAGGAGAATCTTTAGTCACAATGACTGCATGTTTTTTTCTGAAGTCCATTCTAAGTTGCACCAAACAAGCAGAAATATTACTGCATTGCCTTTTCTTCCCTTCATCATGTAAATAGCAATTACACGTTCTGCATTTATAACTGAAGAACTTTACAATGGATAGGTCTGGTGGTGGAAGTATAGATGCACTCTTAGCTTTAAAACAAAGTAAATCTGTACAGTAAATACAAAACATTTAGCTTTTATTTGAGTAAGCCTAGTAGGAACATTGCCTGTTTCTGCCAACGCTGCTGATCCATTCTGAGCCACAACTTGTGCAGTAAATGAATGCAGTTACCTAACTGTGCAGTTGCCAATGCCACCTTGTGGATAAACTGGCATAGCACAAAGCCCTGTCCAGAGCACCAGGCTATCAAAGTAAATAGTTTCTCTGTCCATTGGAAAAAAAAAATCCCATCTTTTCCCATTTTTACATGTTTATATTCTATCAGACACCACTTAAAAACAATGTTTGCACTCCCAGTGATAACAGAGCTTCAAAAAATAACATGAGCTGCATAGCTCAGTGTGTTACGCTCATCATAAGCTTTCAGCTGCCAGGCTTGTCTTTTGCTCAGTCAGGGGGATTGAGGCAATTGGGGTGCAGAACAAAATGACAGTGTCTGTGGGAGTGTCCTGGTGCTTTGGATAAATGGTTGGCACCAATGGCTGCTCCCAGTGGGAACACCACCTGCTTTGCGGGTGTGTTGTACTACAGGAAATGCACGTGTCCTACATTTCTGCAGTGCATACTAGATCTGAGGGAAAAAACCATCAATTCTGACTTTCAGCACCAGTCAAATGTGTCTTTGCTTCCCAGTTTCTTAAGTCAGAATATTAATTCTTCTATGAGAACGTTTGGCATTGCATCGTGTAAGTAGATTAAGCTCTTGTAAGAAATGTTTCTATTTTGCATTCAGATATGTTCAGCTGCCAGTGGAAACAGCTGAACATTGGGTGATACATTATGCATGATGACTTGTAATTCATCTGGTCAAAATAAAGGATTATAATGCAAGGAGTAAACGAGTGCCAGACCTTGTCCCTGACATGGTCACGTGTGTATTGTCTTTTAGCAGCAGGACTTACTTCATCATCTAAACATCTTCACTCTATTTTTAGAGCCAAGAGACAATTGACAACTGTTGCAGGAAAACTGAGTAGTCAAGCGTGACTTTTGAGGAGTGACAGTCTTGAAGGAGCTGCACCTGACTGTACTGCAGTGTTTTTCCTTTTCTATGCACTCTGAAAAAGCTGAGAAACTGAATTGCTAAAGGGGTTGAGAGAATAAGACAGACTGATCCTGGTTAATTCAAAAACTGCTTCCAAAATAAATTCCAGAAGCAGACAGTGATGAAAATACAGTTGTCTGCTCAGAGCCATGGGTCAAAGAGAAACTGTCTACACCAGCTCTTACTGGAGCTTTTCTAAAACCTAGAGTATTTGTCTCTTATTTCAAAGATAACCTCCCCTCTTTGACATTTCTCTCTACAGGAGGCACACAGTATGATTGTGACCATGTCGTTGTCAACACAGTCAATGAAGAAAAGTTAACGCAGTGTTGGGAACCACTGGTTGTATAAACCCAGTGCAGCAAGGATGATGTTTGAGTTGGCCACTGTTCTGGACACTGGAACTGGCACTGCCATCTCTGAAGGATACAGGATCAATGATGAGAGTTTTGTCTTCACAATCTTAAAAAGAACAAGGAACAGAAAGATTTCACCTCCCTATCCAAGATTATTTTCCCTGTGAAAGCTGGAGTATTTCAAAACCTTCTTTTTTGATTGTTTGGGTTTTTTTTGTTTTTAAATCCTTACAATTCAGTGTTGGATAGAGAGTGGCAGTATGCCTCAGGCTAGAAGGGAACAACCGAATGTGGGAGAGACCCCACAGAGTTACAATCATGTCAGTGAGTAGTTAACCCAGAATAATCAGTACGTGTAACTTATTTTATAAAGGACAGGAGTGCAGTGTTTATGTGGGTATAGCAACTTGGACCTATGAGCTATAGTATAGAGAAATATTCACAATGGAAAATTAATATATTTGGTTCACTGGAACAAACTTATGTTTACTGAAAATTTAAAGACTGTTCGTACAGCACATCCAAAGATGTTTTAACATGTGGCTTCAAGTATAGTTAGTATGCTAATATAGTAAGTCCTAAATTAAGAAAAAATTTTAGATTTTCTCATGTATAGAGGGTGTAAAGTAGCAGATATTCTGTTAGAAAAAGAGAGGGCTGGCAAAGGATACATTGGAATGTGAAGAATTTGCCCATTTTCTAGGTTGCCTAACTTCTTGAGTTGTGGGTATTTTTCTTCTCTGCCAAGACACATTTGTACCTTTCAAAACAGTTTCAGTAAATAGAGTCTTACTGAATTCTGAAATTGTACAGGAAACAAGAATTCTTAGGGAAACTATTACTAAAGATGACTGCAACAGCCTGTAAGTGCTGTGGTTACTGAGTTTTCCAGCCACTGCCTGTTGGGCTTACCATGGAGGATGCCCAACTCCCCAGTATTTCTGGAGATGCTGGAGAGCAATGTTTGTGGTGGGCTCCTGGCTCCCTGTTGGACAGAAGTGTCAGACTCCTCTAGGAAGGGACACAGCCAAGCCTGGATACGTGCTCAGCCACAAGGGCTGTGCCCATTCCAGCTAAGTTTTACTGGTTTAGTAACAAGCTTGTGACAAGTAGGATGTTGTGTTGACTGCAGGAGGTCCTTCTGTTGCCCTGCTTTGAACGTGGTCATGTTAGTTTTCCTTAATAATGTTGGCAAAATGGTAAAATACAAACCCTGATACTATGCTGCTGTGCTTTGTTCTGGCTTAGACCAGTGTTGTTACAAGCTGCTCCAAGGAGCATCTAGGCCTTTGTCTTGCATAGTAAGTCTGTTTAAAATTAACATTTTCATTACTACTGTATTGCCTCAAAGGATATTGGTGCTTTTACTATTAGCACCCTCGAGGAAGTGCCTTACTGATTTTCTTCCTTTTGTAAAGACGCACTGAAGTTTTGTTGCTCTGAAATGTGCTGCTTTTAATCCTTAATAGAAAATACGTTGTTACTGGTTCCACACAGTGGTACTCTGTCATATTGATGTGCTCTTGCTATATATTATATAGCATTTTACAAATAAATTTAAGTTAGGTAACTTTTTATTGAAATTATTTTTAAAGGTGGAAGGGTGACATTTTATGGTTAGTTTGGCTTTCATCTTGTGCCCATCTCTGACCAAAATTTCTCTGCAACAGCCAGCCCCTGAGGAGTGAATACATGGTGTGGAACAGCTGCAGTCTCTGAGGAATGGGTGATTCTTCTACACAAGTACATGTTCAGTGCATTTGTGCAAGGGGCCACCATTCACACGGCTGCCACTTCTGTCCCGTGGTGGGAAGCATTGCATGACGTAGTTTGTGCACCACCACAGCTGCACTGCAGTAAATGGACAACTCTCACTTAAGAGGCTGCCGCTTCCCTTCAGTCCACCTGCATAACTGCAGGGGAAGTTACCCCATCTCTGGCAAAATGGCAAGTTGAAAAACAGCCCAGCAGACACAAACACCCCCTCCAGTGCTTCACCAGCACTGATGAGACACAGCAGGAACAGGGACACAAGATCGTGTCTATCCTACCTGCATAAACACTGCAGTCAGCTGAATCTGGGCCAGGAGTTGGGCAATTAGAATAATTATCAGTTACAGATTGATTTTTGTCCCTGTTTCTATTTAGATTAGCTATGTCGTGAGAGAGTTGCCATAACAAGATCAAAGTGTCAGTCTTGAGACAGTGATTTGACCATTTAGTTCTGAGATTGAAACAGCTTGAGTAATAATATACATTAGAATCTACATTAGTGAAGGTGAATAGGACTAGGAAAGCCAAAGAAAAACAGCACAGGTTTCATACAGACAAGTAGATAAGTGTGCCTCACCATTTCAAGACTTGCATCTGAAAAATAAAAGCTCCAAGATATACAAAAGGATAAAGCTGCAGACTCTTCCTCTTATCCTAAGAGTGAGGGGTGTTCTTCAAAAGTCACAACTACATTTTTAACATGGTTTTCAGGTAGAAATGCCTAAGGGACATTAGTATGTCTTGTCTGCTTATTAACAGGGGGCGTATGAAGGAAGAGGCTTTTCTAAAACAGGATTTATAACTTATGCATCCTGTATGAGCTTTTAAAGAAGAAACACTTGCTACATACCCATTCATGTTCAAGGACTGACTGCAGGCAGAATAATTATTAGAGATACTTTATTGTCTACTAATTACATTGATCACCGTTTTTCCACGTGCATGTCCTCCTTCCAATTTCAGAAAGGCTTTTGGAACTTCAGAAAATGAGAAGACTTCATCAATAACTGGTTGAATCTACAGAATAAAGAAAAAATGTCACTATATTAGGAAAAATGTAATGTATCATCCTCACACTTCAAAACTATGAAGAAAGGGGGGAGGTTTCTTTAAAGTATTTAGGACAGAAATTGCCATGTAGCCACTAGTTTTTAAGATTTTTTCAGGGATACCTCTGCATCTAGAAGAAGGCTTTCTGCTGCTCTTTGCCCAAGTTTTGAAACACCTCTACTAGCACAGTTTAGGGCCCTCCCCTGAGGCCTCCACCACTCGTCACCATGTAAGGCTACAACTTCTACATCCTTTCAAAAACAGACACTGTGGTTTAACTTTTTGTTGTCCACGATGATATACTGACAGAAAAAAACATTTTTTTTCTCATATTTCTCTACTGGTTTTCTTGTTAAACTCAAGAATTCTCACAATGTCAGATATTTTAAAGATACCTATGACTCTGATGCCTGTCTGCATCAGTACATGGCTCAGTACCCTTAAAAGACCACAAATGAAGTACAAAAAAAAAGTCCACCAATGTTTGTTGCTGAATCATTTAACTACATGTGAAAACTCGGCCACTGTGTATTCCAGGAGGTATAAATCATTACTAAGCCCAGCTTGCATCAACTGCTATTCTGACATTAATTTTGTAGAGTGGCCTTCTGGATTGTTTTACACTCATTCCTAACAACAGTGAAACTACTTATTTGCTCTCCCCATTATTAACTAAGGAGCCTGAAACCCTTATAAGCATTTTCTTTAGATGTCATAGTGTACCAACAGAAGCAGAAGAAATTTCGGCTCTTCTGAAAAATATTTGTCACTGCTGGTCCAAGGGAAGAGGTTATTTTCTACTGTCAAGTTCTGAGTCAGCACTCCAAATGCCAAAATAAGATTTGTCTACAGAAGTACCTCCCACACCTCCTACCAAAGAGCTGCCTGCCCTGAGATTGGTCCTTTACCTTGGATCCTGTAACACCAGCCTAGTGCATGTCCTTGCACTGATCCTAATCCTCACAGGAAAACAGGACCAGTAGATGACTCTACAGCTAGTGCTTGCAGTGATGAAGATCTGAAGTACCAAAGATCCAAACACACTATTTACAGGGCTAGAAGATCCTTTTCGCTTGTGTCAGGGAAAAAATATCTTCTGTATTTTCCTTATAGCTGTGAGCATGCACCCTCCCTTGTTGAATAAGGCAGAACTGGTAATTTCTCTGTGCTGACAGGACATGCATCATGCTAGACAGAAAAGGAATACAGCAGCAATAAGGACACAATGTGCCAGCTGTGGAATGGTGCTCTCTTTCAGAAAGCTGCCGTGCTTTTACCACAAGACAAAGGGTGTTGCTTTCAGATGTGCTGCTTAGGAGGTGAGTGTGCAGCCCTACCAAGGAAGGGTTTTGATACACACACACACACACACACACACTTTCCTAGCAGTGCTGACCATCCAGCACCGTCCCAGCACAACAAATGCTCTCTGATAGTTGTCTGTGCTCAGGGAAGTCCTTTTCTTAGATCTCCTAATTCCTCTTCATTTATGTACTGTGCCTTACCTTGACATCCACTTCTTGAACTTAAGTAACTACGGGCTTTGTTTGTATGATACCAGTAATCCAAGACATCAGTTCTGTAACTTGTACCACTGTACTGCCTAGTATCACTAGATTTTATTTTGTCAAGGCAAGCTTACCCACAGTGTGAAACTTTACATGGCAGAAAATCAGGAACGAACGAACCCCCTCCAAAGAAGGCATCAGAATTTATAGACAAATCACTTTGAGAGCACCTGTGCAAATAAATACAGTCACCAAGTGCCTCAAAGTTGCCATGCAGCAAGGTACAAGGCTTACTAATTTATTTCCCTTCTGCCTGGACAATGACTGTAAACCAACCCCTAGCAAAGTCAGTAGCAACACGCAGCAGAGGAGTCACAAAGATACCCCAACTGTGGAAGAAATGTTGGGTATAAATGATCATCTTCAAGACAAACTCATGTCTGGTCAACATTCAGCACAGAATGCAAATGCTGTCTTGGACATCAGCAAAGTCAGGGACGTGGACTTAAGGCACCAAAAACACTGAATTAGATAATGGTTTGGGGTACACTGAGCATCTGAGTGCAGCTGCAGCTGCTGTGACCATCAGCAGGAGGAATGTGCTGCTGATCAGTACTGACTGTGTTGAGGAAGACCAACCCTTGCTTTCATAGCAGATGCTTGGGAAAACACAGTTCAGGAACCTTGTTGAGCCAAGCACTTGTACAGTACTTATTGTTAGGGGCTTTGTTGTGTACAAAGCTGTGTTTCAGTTAAGAGGGAAAAAAGAGATACAGAAACCCAGCCTGCTGGTGCACGACCCTGACAAGGCAACAGACTAGGAGGACAGGAAAAGTGTCTGGGGAAGAAAGCAGAGCAGCAGCACAGGGGATGTGAAGCACAAGGGATTCTGGGGAAAGGCAGAAGTTAATTTCAGACATGTGCAGCAACTGAGAAAATATGAACAAGACACTTCAGTGTTCTGCTAACCCGCAGTCCCTTACTGTAGGTTGCAGCTTATAACCCTGACAGAGTGAGGTATGTTACATCCTCAGCCTGTTGGGTAGAGTTCAAAACATTGCATTTGAAAAGTGGTGACACAGTGATTCAGAGGAGCCCTGAATTCAGCCTCACAGCTCAAAACACCGTATTGCAGCCACCACATGCTCAAAGCCCATGTGCTACATTGATGTAACCTCTAGCTTCATTTAAATGCTGGCTTTAGGCGGTGCTATAGAGAGACATGAATACCGAATTGATGATCCTGGCAATCTAGAGCATTAAACATTTTATCTGGCTGGCTGGACAGCCCCATTGTTTGAATAACCCTGAAAAGGCTGACCGTGTTGCAGCACAGTGATTCACTCAGCCTTTACCATAATCCACTGACTAAGATAAAATTTCTTCCTGTGAACAGACAAACAAGTAGGGGAGCGTCTGCTGTTTGTTGAATGTGTGATAATAAATGGAGATTAACTGGATAATAAAAACACTGCCTATTTACAGCCACACATCAGTTCCTTGCCAGAGGACACCTATTTATTCAGGGAAAAGGGATTAAACTAAAGTCTGGGAGAGAAAGGACTACACATACCCACATTGAAATGTTTATCTGAAAACAGATTGGGCCTGAAAGGTATTTTCTTCCTCTTCATTCTCTCCAATGCAGGACATACTATAGAAATGAATCTCAGGTCTCTTGAAATGAACTCATGTGTTTGGAAAAATAAAAAGAATAATTGCTGATGCTGATTGAGGCTATCCTACATACAGCACAGAGGTGGTGTCTCAGCCACTCCAGCTCTGAATGCAGTAGGCAGTGAACAGCACTGGCAGGAGTTGACTGGTCAGCACCAGCACGCTCCTGCTCATGGCAAATTCAGACCCACCCTTGAAGGTCCCACTTTCTGCGGTAGCAAGGACACAGTTGTAGTTTATCAGGAGGGGACAAGTGAGAAAACATGAAAGGAATGGAGACGGCTTTGACGGTCACAGTAGCAACAAGTCGCTCCAGTAACTGTGGAGCTTTTTCCTGCCACTGGAGGGAGAGCGAGAGCCTTGAAATTCTCAGGAGAGCGACGAACTGAGCGCAAGCCTAGTTCGCAGGAGCGCGGCACAGAAGTGCCCTCGCTCAAAGGACAGTGACAGTGCACTGGATCTCTTCCAGGTCTGCAAAGGATGGCCGTGTCAGAACTGCCTTGCTTGGGAGAGTGCCTCCCTCCCAGCTGCTGCCTCCCACAGCACATCCCCTTCCTGTGCCTTGGGGAGGCTGCTCAGGCTCCCATACACCACCCTCCAGGAATGGAACTTGCACGTGCACAGAACAAAGGCTGGGATGTGCTCCACCAGACATCAAAATCATCCTGAGGACTTGCCATAATGGAAAAGACCTGCCTGCTGTTTTGACTAGCTGAGTTAAAAGATAAAGGCCATCTTCCTCCAGAAATTACCACTGGGCCTAAATGCGGTCCATGAACACAAATGCAGTTGGCCTTTAGCGACTCTCTCATCAATGTCAACAAGAATCGTGAAGAGAAATCATTAAAAAGAACAGTCCTTGTCCTGGAACTAAACAATTGGTTATCCATTTGTTACTTTATTGTCATCCCATGGGGAAAAAAGATCCTGTTTTGGGACTCTCCTACTTTACCTGAGCATCTTCCCTGCTGTACTCACATTCCATGCTCCTTGCATCTTAATCTCCCTCTCTTCATTCTTTCTTCCCCTTAAAATGGCATGCAACAATGTATGCCAAGCCTCACATTGCTTGCCAACAGCAAGTTCTAGGGTCAACCCTCACTGAAGACAAAGACTGAAGTTCTTACCTTCTACAACACCTGGCTCTGGTCACATTTTGTACAGGTACCAGCACAGAATTGTAGGATGGTTTGGGTTGGAAAGGACCTTTAAAGGCCATTCAGTCCAACTCCCCCTGCCATAGGCAGGGACACCCTCTACTAGACCAGATGGCTCAGAGCCCCATCTTTGAATGTTTTGTGAAAAACATTCCTTGCTGTGTTTTCTATTAACTTGTATTTCAGAGAATATGCACTTTCATCCATAAGCACATTAAAGGACATCAGGTACATGACATTTCTGTCCCAAATACCTAACAGAAGTAAAACTGATCCAACAATACACCCATAACAAAAATGGTGCTGCAGTGGATAAGACATGGGAATGGAGGGCAAGTGTCCCAGGGTCTAATCCCACAGCCATTTTACCAACAACTGCATTATCAGGTCTTATTTTTTGGTTATTAAGCCAAAGTATGTTCTTTCATACCAAATCTCTAACAGCAGCCCACAGGAACTCATGAGTATCATGTACAATTATTAAAATGCTAGCAGACAAATCCCAGTTAAGCAGGCTATCAGGGTACAGTTCAGAGTGTAGAAAAGGCTTCAAAATCTCATTTGTTAATTAGCCCTAGCAGAACAGCTTCTACAGAACACAACGAAGAGCAGGGACAAGCCCAGAACTGCAATGTGTGCCAGCCTAGCCCAAGCTTACATCAGTAGAAATAAGGAAGATCCTGGGTTTAGTTATGTACTGGACCATGCTGAAAAACTATGAACTAAAGGAAAGTGCAATTAATCTCTTCTGGAATCCCTGGTAAGTAGTTGTTCTGATATTTATGCTGGTAATTAAAGCAATCAGGGTCAATGTCACCATATACATAAGACATGTCATACATACATAAGACAGAACCAACTCTGGTACAGTTAAATACAAATACATATTTATATGTAAATAATATGGAAGCATATTATATAGAGAGATTAGAAGATTAGTCCTGCATGATCTACATCTTCCCAGTCTCAGCAAACTAAACTCACAGCAGACAAGGGCTGCCTTGTTTGCACTTTATCCCTGCACTAGGCACAGTTCCCTCCTATTCCACGAGGCTAGAGCTCAGAACACCAGGACTGACTTTCCACACAGTTTACAATTACATCAGGTTAAGGGAACACATCTGATTAAATGCCTGGTAGATGATGATTAATTTTTTCCAGACCTCACTGTGGTGTAAGTGAATTTACATATTGAAACCCTATTTCCCCACAGTACGCAAAATTTCCATTATTGCCCCTCACGGACACTTTATAATGTGACCACACAGCACTTCCATAAAGAGCATAAGCAAGCTACCATGTCCTGGAGGAACAGGAGCAGGCATGGTTTAATAAAAATCACAGTGGCTTTTTTTTTTGGTGGCCATGACAAAATGCAGTTAGAGGTTCTTTTTGGAAGAGAAAGGGCTGAACAGAGCTTTTGGCAACCCCTCCTTGGTCAACATCTCTGTGCTGTAGCCAACCAACCTGGCAAGCAAATGCACTGCAACAGGAAAACACAAAATTAAAAGCAAAAAAAAAAAAAGGGGCAAGCGTTGCAATTTGGCATGAAGAAATATGGTCATCGGAACAAGTGTGAGTGACTAAAGACAGTGGAAAGAAGGACTGATCTCTAGTTAATTGAGACATTTAAGTGTAGAAACCCCTATACTTAGGCACCCTAGTGCCTTTTTAAAGCAGGCTCCACACAAGGGCAAATTCTCAGGTATCTCAGGATACCTTAGCACAGCCATAAAGTCTGGAATTACCGTAGAGAAGGCCACATGTATAGATGCCATGTTTGGAGAACATTCAAGGACTCAGTGTTACCTTCACTGTTTGATATTCATACAGCTGAGAGAAATGCAACAATAGTGCAGTAAGGGCCAGGGAAAAAGTTATTTACAGAACTGTAACAAGATGAATTGGAAGCAAGTCAATACACACAGGTTAGGATAGAAGCTGTGATGACCTGTATTAGCAGTAGGTGTAAGCCATCTTAAATCATGGCCATCCAAACAACTCTCAGACATGTCAAAGTGGATGACCATATCCACTTGTGTTATTTACTTCCTGAATAGGAAAGACCAGGAACAGAAAACAATTCAGTTCCTCATTTTAACAAGGTATCTCAGAGCAAATCACCAAAGGTGAATAAAGGGCATTAGCCCTCAGTAGTACATCAAGAAATTACGGTAGCAAAAGGTTATGTGATTTGTTCAGCATTGCACAAGAAGAAGCAGCAGGGCAAAAGAACAGTCAGCATCCTGCCCTCCAAACCATAACAGCAGGTGCTAAGTCCAAAGCATCTAGTGCCTTCAGCAAAATGTATAATCAACACTACTCACAAATTACATTAATATAGGCATGCAGTTGTTCTTCCTATGGGTGCCTGTGCTGGAACAGCTATCTAAAAAGCAAGCATCAGAGAGAATGATCTATTCATTTCATGACTGGAGACTGTTTGCCCTTTAGCCTTCCTTCTGCAAAAACAACTTTCACCCATCAGCCCATCTGATGCAACATTGCTCTGAAGGGAAGAATATTAAATCACCAGGAACACTGTAGACACACTTGTACTGCTTTAAAATAGCACTGAATTAAAATGAAAATGTAATATTTCTGCTGGGCTGCATGTTAACCCACATCCTATTATGGTCCTGCAGGAACACACAGCACATTCAGTGCTCCTGCTTAAGGAGTCTTCTGAGCCTGCTTTCCTCCACCAGGCTTTATGAATGCATAGTAACTGCTCAGTCATGATTTAGAGTTTTCTACCAACTTAAGTACTTACATTAATTTGGCCTATTTTCAGCAAGGACTATATGACACCTCCTTAGGAGGAAATGCTGGGCAAATGGCAAAAACCAACATTGTCAATGTTAAATCCATAACACTGACCACAAATACACCAAATTACTTCCTAGAGAGCCTTTCAGTGATGATGGTTCACTGAACAGTGTGCCAGCAGATCTGTGTCCTGAATTAAAGGCTCTGTTGATTTCAGTTGTCTTTAGATGAGAATTATAATTCACCAGGAACATTCTACCATGGAAAGAGATACAGCAGCTTCTGACTTGGGCTTTGTCAACTCATTTGGCGGAGCTCACATTAAGCCATTCCTTACTGGGTCGTAAAATTAGCTGCTGCACTTCAAACCACAACAGGGATTCTCCAGCAGTTTAGAAAATAGCCAGACTCCTTAAAATTTGTCAAGGAAATACTGGATTTTCTCCATGCCCACAACTGTTGCAGCAGGCTCCCAGCCTCCCAGTCTTGCAACAGTCCCTGCGAGATGTCCAGCTGCAAGGCACAGAAAACAGCTCACAAACTGAAAATGGTTTTACAGTTCCCAGAACTGACTGATGTGCAGGCAAATTACACAAGGAAAATTACTCTCTTTCCTTGTACTACCAAGTCCTCTCCTTTGCTTCCCCATTAAAAAAGGCTGTTAAAAGAACTCCTCTTCAAAGCTGACATTTTGCAAATCTCTATTCCTTGCTGCAAAGATCATCCAGGTGAAAACCAAGTAACTTTAAACAAAATTGCTTATTCTTCATTCACTGAAGGATTGAGCATCCTTTTGCTTTCACAAAGGAAGATGATGAACTCATCAGAACTAAAAATCTCTGTTGGTGCAGAAGGACTGTAAGGAGAAACACTGTCAAATAAAAATGATCTGTAAATGTTTCAGAGGTATGCTCTTCAACGCTTCACTTACTGTAACATCTCTTTAAACCATCATATCTTTTTAATTTCTTACACTTAATCCCCCTATATAATTTATTCCTTAAAAAGAGCCTCTCATTTTCAGGAGCTTTCTAATTGCTCTCTTATTCACTTCATACATTTGCAAAATTAAGATGTCTTTAACAGAAAAGACTAAAATTAAAAAAAGCCCCTGCATTACTCAAAAATATTCACTCAAAGGTAACAAATTCAACTACATGAGCTCAATTTGCTGGCTTCCCCAAGCTTCCTGACACACTTCATTGCTTTGTGCTTTTTTATTTCTCCTTTATTCTTTCCTATCCAAACATAAACATTTATTTTCACTTACTTATAGGAAATTGTGGTACAATTTCTCCAGTGATTCTCTCCTGCCTTTTTTCCCAAACACCTACTCTTCTGAATGGATGGTCTGTCCTTTTAGGAGAACTCTTGTGTCTAAACAAGAAAGGTCATAGTCTTATTAATATCTGTCTAAATGGAACACAACTGGGTCTTATAAAATCCTGATGACAGCTCAGATGTTTACAACATTGCACAAAATGGAGTAAAATGCTGCTGGAATAATGACTCTGCGGACAAACAGTCTGACGTTACGACTTGTTTTTGCACAGAGAATAAAAGACCAAGCAAACATCTTTGTCCTCATGATCATCTTACGACCAGAAGTACATCAGGGCACTCATGTATGTATGTCGTACATTTTAAGTGGCACTGCAATCCACCTGTCCAGGTTATTAAGCCAAGAACACCGATTAAGCTCTATCTCTATTGCATAAACAGCTGTTTCCCAAGAGGTTTTCATGAGCATATTCTGCATTTGTTTTGCATACAAGGCAGGAGCAGAACACAAAACAAATTGCAACTGGCTGAGAACAGGACAAATGGTAAGAACAGACAAGGGCATTTTTTTTTCTTAGACACTTATAATTTAGCAGTATGACTGGGTGCAATCCCAGATGAGGACCTGCTACAGCTTTTTTCTTGGCCACAGGATTACACCTATAGCACTGGACATAATGCAAAGCAGAGAACTTCTCAGTTAAATCAGCAGCACTGAGGTAGCAAAACAGAAGCAATCAGGTCTTCAGTACAACAGCAGTTTATTTGCTCTTTTCCAAACTCTGGATCATATTGCATACCAAAAAAGGGGGATTAACACTGAGATTTTGAGAGTTCTAAATTTTACTAATATGCACAAATTTTGAGTACAGGATGGCAGTTTACATACTGGAATGACCAACAGTCATGACAGACTCTGCTTACTCTTCTGCTTATGTACCACATAGAAAGATTAGCAGCAGTTTTCCATATTCTCTACTCTTGGATAATTTCAAACTGCCAAAATTCCAAAAGAGGACACTGCTGGGGCCTGTATCACCACACAACCCAAAACATAGGAAATCAACTGTTCACTCCCACAATATATTTTGTAACAAGCTCATAAACCTGAAAAGATCACAAAAGCAGACTAATCTATCTTGGCTTTTCCCCACTAAGCCCACTAAGAAGCTTATGAAAGCTCACAATATTCCAAGTTCCTGTGCTGAATTAGCACCAACATTAGCACCAACTCTGCAGCACTGAAATAATGAAACACAAGATTCTGGTCACCACTCTGACAACGGAGACCATCTATTACATGCAATAAGCAGAATATTCTACTTCTGTGCACACTATGGGCAGGACACCCAGCCACCCAGGCTAAGCAATTTTGCATATGCAGATACACAGCCATGTTTATTCTGCCCAAATGAACCAAGTGAGACCTCTTAAAATATAATTTTCATAGAGAGTTCACATTAAATGATTCTCATTGGCAAAAATAAACTATCACTGGACATTACTCCTTGTAACTTTGTAAGCTTCATGTTTTTAAAAATGTATGCTCAAGAGGGAGAAGGCAGAACAGTCTTATGCATTATGAACTCCTAAATTGCATGCAAAAAGGCAGGAGTTAGAAACTGGAACAAGTTGATTTTTAACTAGGTTTCCTTACCATGACTCTCACAACATTTTATTTCCCAATAGTGAACTACACTACTTTTTGAGTCCAAGCAGCATCGCTTTCAGTACAAACACCCACGTAACTATTACTGACATACCTTTCCAGAATCAACCAGTTCTGCTATTTCATCCAAACTTGGGCCACTTGGCATGAAAAATGCCCACCGATAATGAACTCCTTTAAGGAGATGCTGCAAGAAAGATCACAAATCTATTAAAATATCATGACAGCAAACTGAAATGGGAACTAAAGTTAATGGCAAAATCTCTGAAGAAGCAACTTAAGGAAAAGACATGGAAATTGTATGCTAGTGTCTCAAAAAAATGGTGCCTAAGCATGTGGATTAAATGTACAGACCAGGATATTGTGGTACCACAATAGGATCAGGGTGAATTTTGTGTCCAATTGCACAAGTCAGCTAATAGAGAAAAACAATTACCTTGTCTCTGCAGCTAGAAACAGCATTATTTGTTACGTAAGAGAGAAATGGTGTTATGTGTTCATGTACACTCACAAAGGGGGTGAAATAAACCCAGCAATGTGACATTTAGAACCTTCCACTTCCTTATCAGCAACTTAATTTTCCATCATAATATCTGCCAAAGTCATCACTGTCCAACAACAGATCGCAGGTCACATGAAAAGCATTTTGGGAACATCTCACACACACAAGTCAAGAGCATCTCCTCTGAGTAAGTCATTACAGGAATAAAAGTCATCATCTGCCAAAGAGAGATGATTTTTATATATGGCATAGAATCCTCTTCATCATGGAAACATGCCCACTGAGAAATAATATTACATTGTTTCTTCCCTGCCTTTTCATTTTGTCTTTGGGCTTTCTTGTGAAAGTACTGTTGCAGGACTTAAAATCCCATTCAGCCAAGCCTTTGCAGGAATACCATAGCAACTGCTTGAAAAGCATTTATTTGGGGAGCAAGTACACAAGCATAGGGAAGAAAAAGAAAAGTTCTAAAAAGCCCCACTGATCTGGCCACTGGCAGAATGTTTTAAGATCCACTAATGAAAACTAGAAAAATCAGTATCACCATCCAGACACATGGACATGAAAGAGATGAAAGACTTTCTAGCCACCCTCAACCACACTTACAGCTCTCTGGTGCTGGAACAGGATGAAGAGAATCAGTCATGGAACAATGTTTTGAGAGAAAGCCTGACCGGCCTAAAGCAAGAAACAAAACTGCCCTCACTTCAGTGAGGCAGGGATTTGCTGTGTTTACTATGAAACCCTGGCTGTCAGCAGGACTCACTAGGGAGGCCATATGGAAAAGGCCACAATGGAAAGCACAGTAAGGAATCAAACTTCAAAGCTCCCCAAACCACTATATACACCCAGCAGCACCACCCCAACACATTTCTTTTCAGTGTAAGAAAGAAAGAAAGAACAGCATACTTAATGACATATGAGGACAATGCAACAGCTGCCTCTCCATGAGCTCTGTGACTGACATCCAAGCCACAGAAGTAGTCACTAAAGTACTACAAAATCTGAAATATTTTGTCAAATACCTTTAGAGTTTTGGAACCAACAGTGACTCCTGTTTGCAACATGCCATCAGCCACTCCAAGTCTGTCCATATTGATCAGGAAAGGTGTCACTAAGGTAACATATGTTGCTCCTGACCACTTCTTCAAGAGATCTAGTGCCCACTTCTCAGTGGAACCACCAACATTATCTAGGATAAAATCAAACCTGCAGGCAAATAAAGAACAGGTTTAAAATCATGATATGGGAAAAATAACTTTACCGTAATTAAGCTAATTAATAGCAGAAATCAGCTATAGTTCACATTTTTACATATCACTTCAATGCAAAAATCATCAGCCTGCAAGACAGCAGCAAGAAAGTCCCAAGACTTCAGCAAAGTCCCAGCGTAATGTACAATGGGATTTAAACTTACAGGTTATTGCCCACTCTCTGTGTAGCAGACACAGGCTATTTAAAAAGTACACTTAAACTCCAAAGAGCAAACTTAGATGCACAACTACATTCTGTAGTTGCTTAAAGCCTTCTAGAGCTCTATATCTTCAGCCCTCCCACAGAGACTAATGGATCAGTCTTGAGGTCTAGCACTGAACAATATGGTTATGTACATGTAAAAACTAGTCTGGACTCATGCCCTCAACTATGAACAGCTCTTGTACATGCTGTACTCACACGAGAGTCAGTTCCAGTGGCTAAAATTACGTAAACAAATTATTCTATTAATGCTTATTTCCTCACATCTTTTCTGTGACCCAGTTCTCAGCTTCACTCCTCCAAGTTTTTTTACCTCCTTATTTATTTAGGGTCCATTTTACCTCTCCTGACAGCTCTTTTCTTCACATCTACCTATTTAACATTGAACCAAACAATGCAAAGGATCTAAAACCTTCCCCCCATGGAATGGATATATGTAGCCTCTGGCAAAAAGCCACAGTTTCAGTGTTCTTTTTCATTATGCCAGCACGTGGGCCTGTAAAGGCAGGCTGAATAGGGAAACAGGGAGCTATGCACCTGTTCTGTTAAATGCACAACTCATTCTCGTTTTCATCTGTAAATTTCCAGCAATCTCCAGATTGCAATAGACATGTATATACACATATCTCTAATCTAAATAATTACAAATATGAGGGAAAATACTTTATGCAAATTAAATAGAAAAGTACTTATCTCTCTGGAATGACAGTTTTCCTGCCTGTCTTCCAAGGGTGTGATTTCATGTTTAAAGTTCAGTTTCATGTTTAAAGTTAGCTGCCAACAAGAGAAGATCATGAAAACTAATGCTCCTGGAAAGAGTAGTTGACAGTGGGTTCTGAAGAGTCAGTATAACTGCAAAGGGGAGGGAAGTAGGAACATCCCACTCAGTAGAGCTGACTGAGCAGCCTAGTTGCATCATTAAACTGCACCCCAGGACGTTGTTGTTGATGTCTCTTAGAACGGGTCACTTGCTAGAATGGGTGTTTAGCAATTAAAGTCTTGCACAAAGGCAAATTTTGCACCAACTGCAAAGTCCATCCTGCTGTACAGACAGTGTCACTGCCCTCACAACTGCCCTCAGGTCTGCTAACAATCACACTACAGTTAAAGGGCACATGGCTTCTTAGCACAGTTACCAGTAAAGTTCTCCCACAGATCGAGCAGCTTCTATTTCCCCTCCCAGCTCAATCTAGCTAAGAAGAGCAGTGTAAATACCATATTCAAATACAAGTCACAGTAGACTACGTTTAAACAGATGGAAAGATTACAAAAGCCAAAAATACTTCTGTTCTAGAGAAAAATCCCAGGCTAGTTTAAACATAGCTGCTGTGACAAAATAAATGTGATTGTTTTTCAGAGGCAGCTGTATCTAATGTTACAGAAGAGAAATTTACCCCCAGTTGAGTTGCACAGTGGCAAGTCACTGCTTCTTCATGATACAGTTCTTTCCTCTACAAGATCAATTTTATATTTACCAGCTTCGCTCAGGATTTCAGAAACTTATTTCAATTTATTCATGCATTGTATATTCTCCAAGATACTTGGATGGAAGCTACAAAACTGTTCATATCACAGTCACTGAAGAGAAGAACATGGAAGTGAGCTTGTCTCCCAGTTAACTGGCTAAGTCTTGATGAAAATCAAAAAATGAAAAATGAAATCTGTGCTGGGCATACTCACTTGCAAACTGCATTCAAAAAGGTGAACCTGCTTTACAAAATAATGCTCTAGAAAGAGGGGGAAAATTTAGGGGGTTCTGATAGAGACAAGCAATCAGAAGGCAGAAGGTCTGACCACCAACTCCTTCATCTCACTCTTAAACAACACCAACACTCACAAGGGTAATGTTTTAAGCTGCTCTTCCAGATTTCCAGTTTTATAATCAATCACATCATCTGCTCCAAGCTTTTTCACCAGTGTGCTGGCATCACCAGAGCAAACTGCTGTCACATGAGCATTCCAGGCCTTCATTAGCTAAAAACAAGTATGAAAAGAAAAGAAGTCCAAAGATTAAAATCTAGTGAAATTTTGAGAACAACTTAAAAAGCCAAAGTCTCATTATATTTCTGTAATGGGTACCTTTAATTGGGAGTGTGGAGACTGTTCCAATACAGGATAATTTGTCACAAATCCCACAGAACAAATAATGGCTAGAATTTATCAATATTTAAGGTGGTTGCGGGGAAGGAGGAGTTTGTGTGAAGGAAAGAGTGTGGGGCATTTTTACTGCCACTAAAAGATACCAGATCTCATGACAAATAAGGCTCTCAGTTTGCCATCTGAATCTACCAGCTAAACATACACCAAGAGGTACTGTCAAAGTTGCCCATCTACCAAACTGGCACCAGATGTACCATTAAATATTAAATATGCCCTTTAAGTATTTCATACTACTGCAAATAGGTTAAGTAGTAGTAACAAAAAAAACCAAGGAAATCATCTCTGATTTACCACAGGGACAGTATCAGGTTATCTTCTACTCCAAAAGCTATAGCAAAGTAAAGGATTTTTGCTAGTTATTTATCTATTTTTGCATGTCATTTTTTCATTAACAGTAACACTTTTTACCTTGATTCCAGATTATTAACATAGTTTATCCAGGACTGATCTGTTACAAATTGTAACTAGTCAGTGGCTGGTCAGCCTTTCATACTGAAAGTCATGACCTGCTTTATCACAGACCAGGCAAATAGCATACCATGAAAAATTCTGCTGTAAATCTCTTTAAAACCACTGTGCTTGTGGTCTAGTAACATGGAAAGCAGTGATACAATCACCTAAATTCTGTATTTTTTTACAGTCTTGAGAGAAAGATGTTTCGGCATGAGATGACACTAATTAGAATCAAAACCCCCCAAATTAACTGAGAGCATGAAAAAGGATGTTCCACAACTAATGAATCAACAAAAGAGCATGTTGACTTTCCAAAATTCAGAGCTACTGGAACAGACAGACAAAAGGGCAGCAGGGCAAAGACAGTGAGGGAAAGTAAATCTAAGCCTCTGTGCTTTACAGCCACTGCACACAAAAGCCTGATGGTCTCTCACATCATTTGACCAAGTACAGCAGTTGTGAGCAGTGATGTTCTCCATCAGTTTTCCTATCCATACACCAAGTTCTGGTCATATTTAGAGTGCACAGCTGAATGAAAGGCAACGAGAACAGGCTACATATTTCAAGTTACACCAGTCAGAGATTTCCTGCAACCAAATTGTGAAATGTGATCTTACACATAACTCCTTTCTTTGAAAGTCCCCACTTCCTACTTTAAAATAATACAACATAATAAAAGGAAAGCAATAAATCTGAACATACTTTACTTTTAGAAATATCAATTATCTCAATCAGACAGACTGATGAGTAGCTTGCTACTTCTCTATTCCTTCTCTCAATTCCCTTCTATTATTTTTCTTTTTTTTCCACACTGAAACACTTGAAGATTCACCCTGGGCATGCTAGATAATATTACCTGTACAGCAAATGTACCAACTCCTCCTGAAGCTCCTAATATTAATATTCTGCAAGAGAAAATTGAAATATATTTAATAGTTCTTTTAATAAACTCTGGAATAACTATGTATTCTAATATTTCTTATACATCTCTGATGCTGAATCATTTTTAGCAAAATACTGGTTTTGTCATTCAGTTTTATTCAAGAGTGGCTAACTGTTCAGATAACCAAAAAGTGACTTAACATTGTTGATCGTGTCTCTTGTGCCAAAAGCATTATCTCAGCACAGCCAAAGATACTTCCTCATATGTGCTTTCCACTAAATGCAGGCAGTGGAACTGCCAGGTAATAGAATTTATATCACTCAAAACCCCTGTACCTGTCCTCACTTTCTGAAACATAATTGTTTAGTTTGGGATAAAATCAATTAAGAGTCCTTTCTGCCTCCCAGACTCCACTGTCATACCCCCTAAAGAAAAAAATCCCATTCACCTTCACAAATCAGTCTTCTCTAAGAGAAAAAGTAGTTTAGTATCACATTATTTAAGGAGACTGTGAACTGCAGAACATATGGAACATAATTTTTGCATATTGCATAATGTTTATCTAAAAGACAAAAAATACAAAGAAGTACCCTCACCATTAATAAGTTTGATTTCTATTAATTTAAGATGGGTAACTTTTTCTTTAGGAAAAAAAGCAGTTGAATTTTTCTATTTCCTTCAAGTACATCTCAACAAGACCCTGCAAATGCCAGCTTGTGGAAACTGGCACACAAGCAAGAAAATGAAAGAGTATATTGCCAAATTATTAGCAATTGAGAGTTCATTTTAACTGATAACCCTAAATATAAAAAAAAATTAATATAAGTTTATTTGTATGAGGACCTTACTGCTAGAAGCCTAATCACTGTTGAAAAATTTCAAACAAATATTTTATTAAATAACAACATCAGAAAGTGAATTAGCAAGAAAACCTTGCAGCTCAAGTTGCAAACAGTGCTTTGACTTTGGATCTATTTGCTAATTCTAGGACAAAAAGAAGATCCAAGATGAAGTCCTGGCATAGGATTGGGGAACATCATGTTTCTCAGAGCTTCTGTTTGCCAGAAAAATCTCAGCATCTTCAGAAGCTGGTGGAATTCCTGTTTTAAATCTCACAGTAAAAGATGTTGAAGGAAATTGCTTTTTACAGTACAAAACTGTGCTATACAATCTGGAGTCTCAGTTTACAAAAGTTCTTTGAAGTAGCTTAAGAGACTTGGTTTTGGTCACACTATCCATTTTAAAATGCTCCTTTTGTAAGTGATCAGATTCTGTTCCCTCTCATTTCACTGATCCAAGCTGCAAAATTCAGATTAAGAATATGAAACCACAATACCACAAAGCCTGTAACTTTTAAAGCTGCCAAAATGTACTTATCCTCAGAACCAGGCTTCTAATGACACATGCCCAGAGCAACATGCATATTTCAACTGTAGTGTATTTGAAAGGCTCTGGGATGCTACACTCAAGATACTGGGTTAAACCCATCTTTATATCCTTAAAAGGGACAGTCAAAATGAAATCCTTTCAAAAAAATCTTTTCAAACCGCCTTTACAATTTCACTCCTTAGTTAAAGGGCATTTATTTTACTATATATCTGGGGGAAAACTGTCATCTTAAAATGTACAATTTGCCCAAAGGATTTAGGTAACATTTTCAGTTTGAGGAGCAGCTTGGCTAGGACTTTTATTTTCCCCTTCAATAAAAGCCCTCAAGATTCCTTCAGGTAGAAATACTTTCCAGATTCAGTTTGTTCCTATGTTACATTGGCTATTTTCTACCACACGTTCCAGTTGTTAGAACTCTCTCCACACATTGTGACTTCAAGGAAGCTCTTCATTTCTGAGACAAACTCCATCTGCACAGGAGATCCATGTGCAGCAGCTCAACAGATTTTTACAGCACTGACATCAGCAAGACACACAAGTAAGAGGAGGAGTGTTTGAAGGCGCAGGACCTGTTAGGACAGTACTGAAAGACAGATGGTGGCAAGTGCCAAATCAGGAACAGTTTTGACTGCACTGCCTCAGCAAAACACAGCCAGGAGAAAACACATTATAGAAACTACCTGTTTTCACTGCAAGGCTGAGCTCAGGAGTAAACTAATATACAAATATGTGCACCAGGGGACAAACTAACAAATCTTCTGACCTGGACAGAGATCTTTACTCTGTCCAATTCTTTCAATTCTTTCAAAATTCTTTCAGAAGAACAAAAGAACATTTGTACCCCAGGCTTTCCTGCCTTCTGACAGAGGCACGACATTCACCAAGCCCCCGATGGGGCTCCAGCATTTCAAATGACCATAGGGAGGATCTCTCCAGATAAGCACACCATGGGATTTGAAACTTTAGCCCATCTCCCTGGGCCCTGCATGGAACTATGGTGTGGTTAGAAACGAGCATCAGAGAGGCAGAACCTGTTTCAGCTGCGTGTGCACCCCCACCAGAACATGCAGAGGGTGGGGAGTGGGTGTATAGATCAAGGAGTAGTATTATAAACAATTAACAATTTTCACTGACTGCGTTACATGCAAGATAAAAACTGAATAAATGCATCCATTTTATACAGTTATAAAATTAATGTATTTATTGACTAAATATATCAACTTCATTTGGATATAAAATTATATTTCATTTGATTATGCCAACAAAATGTCCCCAAGAAATTTATTCCTGGATCAAGCAGTGTTTACCCTATCAAGAATTTTACAACCTACACTCAATTTTTACTTCTGAACAGATAAAATGATGAAATAACACACAGACATTGAAAAAAAAAATTTCTTGGGGTATTACACCATTCAAATTTTCACTGTAACCATAAACCAGAAGTGTATGTTTGGTAGCTTACATTAAAAGAATCCAGCACACATGAAAGCCTAAGATATTGCCTCTGTATTTACAAAAAGACTTTTACGTAATAGCAATGTAAGCACTTTGAATAATTTCTCAAACTGCCAGGTTTGTTTTTGTCATGCATTTTGTGAATACAGAAAGCAAGATATTTAACAGCTAGTTTTGAACAAGCACATCCCCTTTCTACTGAAACAGGTCAGTGGTACATATGAGAAGCTCCAGGTATCCACAGAGAACTTCAACACAACAGAGTCATTTTTAACATTTAGGATAGCAAGACCATTTAAGCTTCTGCAAGAATACTGACATTAGTTAGAGTGGTATAGAATAGAAGCTGTGGAAAAACGACTGGAATTGCAGGAGGGTTCACAAACAATGAGAGCACACTTCAGGAAACTTGCAGAAACATAACCTGTGAAAGTATGTGCAGATGGAGCAGATAATCTGTTAGACCAATGTACAGCCAGACACTGGACTAACAGCAAGTATTTCTGGTTAGCCCAGGCTAATGCCTTAAAAGAGGCAAAGAGAACAATACACACCAATAGAAAAATCTCACTGCTTTTAAGATGTCTTAACATTGCACTAAAGCACCAGTGAAGTAGCTTTCATCAAGGAATACAGCTGCTCTGCCAAAATAAGACATTTTTGTGTGCACATGCACCCTTCTACATAGCTATTTACACAGAACTACAGGAGACAAAAAGACTGACATAAAATCACATATGTAGGTAACTTCTTACCAAATGTATGATCTAAAGAAATTAGGAAACACAGTATAAACCCTTGTATTTTTAAATTATTGCCCTGAGAGTTTATGGAATATAATTTTGCACAGCTCCTTCAATGTATTTTAAACACTTTCCTACAAGTAATATTTCAGGGGAAAACAGGTACCACCACGTAAGTCATTCGCTGCTAGTTTTACAGTTCAAAATTTATAGATAGGACACATAATATTTTTTAAGTACATTAAAATGTTTTTTTTGCTGACAGAGTAATTAAAAATTTATTTGGAACATGAAAGTACATATTAAACGTAAAGACACATTACTAATGCAGTTTGAATTTTACTGTTAACAATTTAAACACTCATCTCAAGATTGGAAAGACAATTTAAATAAGGCTAGCCTATCAGTGTATCTTTTGGTTAATTCTACTTATATTATTATTCACATTACATGTGAAAGTGAATAATAAAAAAAATAAGAAGTAGGGTGATCTTATCTAGAATTTTATTACTAGCTGGAAGTTAATTTCAATGATATCTCTTTGAAACTCCTTTAAATTTTGCAATTTCATTTTCTCAAAATATTGTTTATTTTTAGAAAAAACAATATTTTCATGATGAAGTTCACTGTGACACATGAACGACCACTCACTCAATTGTCTTCTAGAGATGTGGGTGAAGAATTTCAATAGATCTAGCCCTTTGCAATGTGTTGCATTACAAAGTATCAGCCAAGATAACGTCAGGCATCCAGACTCCTGCTACCTAATTACTTCATGACCTAAACCTGTGATGCAGCATAGTAATTTAAACTACTATTTTTCAACTCCCATAGTTTTACTTTTGCCCTTATTCCCATTCTGAAGATCTTGCTATCTATCTACTCAAACATCCAAAGGTCAAAATCACTGAAAATTTCAATTATCAGGAGAAAAATGGTATTTGCACCCATCTTTCACTGCACTTTTCTTTGTCTGCCATTGTCAGATTAACAGACTGATAAAGTCAATTTTTCTATTTGATTGCCTGATCCTCTTGCATGTTCTCCTTTTCTTGTCTGCATTCCTGACCTCATCAAAGTTCTGGCCTGCAAGTCAAATAAGAGTCAGTCACCTGGACATTTTTTTCTAAAAAGCTGGAAAACCAGTTCCAAATGGCCCATGCAGGAAGTGAGTGAACCACATCTCTGTCCCTGAGAAAGTCTTGTGTGAGTTGCCAGTATACCTGAGATGATATTACAATATGGCTAGGTATCTTAACAGGCAGAAAGGCAAAGTCCCTATAAATTCCTGGAGATAACATCCTCAAATTCTCCATACATCCCATACATTATATATATACTGGATTATGATAGAATCATAGAACAGCCTGGGTTGGATGGGACCGCAAAGATCAACTAGCTCTAAGTGCCCTGCTGTGGACAGGGACACCCTTCAGTGGAGCAGGTTGCCCAGAGCTCCACCCAACCTGGCCTTTAAATATTTCCACTTGTGGATGTGTGGGCATCCACAACTTCTCTGGGCATTTTTACCTCTATACAGGGACCTCATCTGAGCCTTCCTCTAAAGAAGCCTCTCCCAGCTGCTGTGTAGACAGAATCCATCATCCTCAGACAGCTGATCTTTATGAGTGTCATAGTATAACAGTCTTTATCACTGCTGGACATGTCTTAAAAGCAGCTCATAAATATAAAAATGAACTTTAGTTTTAGCACCAGAACTGTTTACTTACCTTTTCCCACTACTATTTTTTTGGTTCAGTCCTCCCACTTGGTTAAGTGCAGACCACGCAGTGAGACCAACATATGGTAAGGCAGCAGCTTCTGTGTGACCAAGACACTTTGGCTTAAAAGATACCTGAAATAAAATCATATCTAAGTCACACAGCAGCTCCTACGTGGCACTGAAGTACTTTAAAAAGCTTTACTGAATTGCAGATTGTGTATTGCACATTTTCAGCCACCTTCAAAACCTGGAATACAAATCAATCCAAGCACTAAGAAATAAAGTTACCTAAGATACTGAAGAAGAAAAATGCCAGTCTTTACAACTTTGAGGTTTTGTTAGCCACAGTTTTGAAAGTTTACCTCGTTTCCACTAGCTACCACGAACTCTGACAGAGTGCCTTGTTTCCATGGGGGAATTGCTGCCCACACCTAAAACCAAACAGAAAACAAGTATCCATTTTTGCAGCTTGGCACACATTGTATTACACAGATGTTTCCTTCGTTAAAGAAATCTTTTTCCTAATTCACAGAATGCCTTCACTGTATATCAGAAACCAGTTTGTGCTTATTTTACACACACACACAAAACAAAACAAAACAAAAAAAATCACAAAACTGACTAAATGAAGGACTGGAGGGCTACGTAAATAAATTGTACCATTGCATCGTGTATAAGACATAATTTTTCATGCCCGCCAAACTACTCCCATGCCAGAAAAGCCCAGATTAGAGGAGTGAGGATGGTGCAGAATCAGGATTTGCTATGCTAAAACTGGTGAAAGGTGAGAGCAAGTGGTGAAGGTGAAAGCAAACAGCATCAGTATTTGTGTGGACACCCATGAAGTGCTTCTTGGGTTAAGCCAAAGTTCCGACTCCAAGTTACTCAAGAAAAATAAAAACAAATCCCTTCTTGTTAGAATTCTACCTTCATTTAAAAACAAAATGGCACTTTGGGTGTGCACTTACAAACAAATTCCATTCTTGCAACTGCTGAAATGGACCAAAACTAAAACACAGAAGGGGAATTAACTTGCAGAAGCAAGTCTCTGAAAGACCATGTCAGAGAAAAAATGAAGGGAAGAAAGCATTCTAGGAATTTACTGCCAGATAAGCCTTAAAAAAATAATTAAGAAGAGAATGAATGCTGAACATCTCATAGTATATTTTAACTATACATTTTGGAAAAAAAA
>VYXD01014234.1:13602-102019 GCA_013397195.1 Hylia prasina | reverse complement strand
TCGCCCGCCCGCCGCTGCCCACGACAGCATGGCCGGGGCAGCCGAGCCGGGCCGGGCCGGGCCGGGTCGGGCCGGGCCGAGCCGCGGGATGGCGATGGGGATAAGGATCAGGATAAGGATCNAAAAAAAAAAAAAAAGAGATAGGTGGTATCACCTCGTCGCCAGGTTTGAAATAAGACACGCCCAGTCCACATTCCATAACAACACCAGAGACATCTCGACCAAGTGTTAGAGGAAATTCAGTCTCGCCGGTTTTGAGTTTCAGGGGATCCCGCTTCATATTTAATGCGGTTGCACCATAACCACCTGCAAAACATGGAATCAACCACAACACACCACACTGAGTGTTCATTTACTGATTATGCAATTCCAATCAGAAAGCATTGTCTATACATAACGTGCCTCATTTCTGTTATAACTGAAGCATGTAAAAAGTCTGCAATATTTCATACTTTTACAGATTTTAGAAATAAAGAGCAAGTGTAAAAAAAAGTAAGACATATCTCCTAGGATGTGTAACCTGGACTTCTATTCAGTAAGCAACAGACAAATGCTGTGAAGTCTCAGAATTACCCATCCAATAACAGTGCTCAGCCTAAAAAGAGCCTGCATTTAGGCATGTATGCCCATTCAAGTGTTTGGACAAGTCTGCCTAGGGGCGCTATCATGCTAGAAGGTGTCTTAGCAGGAATCCTCAGACAGGAAATGTCCCATCACGAAACCCCCAACTATATCAAAAGATTTTTTAAAAATTCATTTATTAAAGACCTAAAACAGATTACAGCTCTGTCAGCAGGCTTCCTGCAGATACATTTACTTGTTCTACTAAATCTGATTCCATATGCAAGCACTTCTACACAGGAAGTATAAGATATTCTACTAGCACAACTTCCTTCTTGTGTTTCAAACCCAGAAACTGGGGAAGAAAAGCTTTTTAAATGTGTCAAACACAAAGAGCCGGGTAGTGAAAGAGACTGATTTCCTGGGCGGGATGACAGCACGTCCCCAGATACCAATTCAGGATGGGCATGGCAATGAACAACACGGTTTGCCTTAGATCGCACATGCCAACTTGGCAGCAACTTGGACCTCCAGCCTCATTAACCTGAAGGAGATGGGGAAATCCAGCATCACTTAGGGAAAATGCTGCTCTTTGGCCGGGCGTCTCTCGGTCAAGAGAGTAGCACCATAATCATTCAATTAAAAGCTCACCCTCGCAACACACACACACTTTTGTCAGTGGTTTTTTATATCGTTCTCCCCTAAGAACTTGGAAAAAAACCTTTTGTATCTTTCTTCCCTGAGAACCTGAAAAAATTTAAGTTTCCAAGAGGCGGCGGTTTTCCACAGGGCTCGGGGAAACACGTGTGTTGAGGCAGCCGTGGACACTGCCGAGACAGGTGTCTGCCGGGGCAGGACGGTGCCCTGGTACCACTGGGGCCGCCGGGGCCCCAGCACAGCCCCTGCCATCCCGGCAGCCCGGCCGCGGCTGCCCGGGCTCGGCACTTACTTCTCATGCTGAGGTCGATGGGGTTCAGGCTCGCAGCGTGAACCTTAATGATGACCTCGTTCGGGAAGTGTATGATGGGGAACATCATGTCCCTGGTGAAGCGCAGCACCTCGTTGCTGCCGTACCGGTCAATGACCCAGCTGGGCATGGCGGTCTNGTCGCTCTCGCGGCCTCAGCGCTCAGCCCCGGCTGCCCCAGCAGCCAATAGGCGGCCGCCTTCTTGGCCGCCCTGCCAATGGTGCCGCGGGGTGTTGCGGCAAGATGGCGGCGCGCGGCTGCTGCGCCGGGGAAAGGGTGTGGGTCTCTCGGTGGGAGTGAGGTGGTGGTGACGGGCAGGGAGAGTCATGCTGCGCGCCTCTCTCCGACAGGTGAGTAGGGTCTGTCTGCCTGCCGGGTTACCGAGGAGCTGGGCGGGGGTGCCGAGGAGCGGGGAGGGTTCGCAAGGTGACCTGGCTCCCCTGGCGTCCCCCCTCCCCGGGGCGGCCCGGGAGAGCGCTTCCCGTGGGCTCCTTCCCTTTAGCGGGATGGCGCTTTCTTCCCGTGCCATCCCGGCGCGGCCTCTGTCCCCCGGCTGCGCTGAAAGACGGGCTTCGCTCTCAGGTGTCGGCGGCGTTGAAGGAAGGACGAGTCACTCCCACGGAGCTCTGCCAGAGATGCCTGGCCCTCATCAGAAGCACCAAGTTTCTGAATGCATACATTACCGTAGCGGAAGAGACAGCTTTGAAGCAGGCTGAAGAATCAGAGGAAAGATATAAAAGAGGTATGTTGGTTTGTAAGTAATGCCAGTGCTTTAAAAGCTGCTGTGGCTGAGCTTCCTCTGTTAGACGAAGCACCTTTACTTTTTAAAGGGCGTGTCTTGGCTTGTTTGACTATGGGGCTCACGATTGAGGTTTCCGTGCGTGCTCATCGATGTCCACTTGGCACTCAGGAGACTATTCAGTCCAAAAATCGCAGGGGAAACCTGGACCAAACGAGGCACTGCAGGTTAAATAGGCTGTGTGCCTCTTGGACAGCATTGCTTCTTGGTGTCTGCTGCTTCTTTCCCTCAGCAGTTAACTTGGAATGTTTCACCAACAGGTACCATGAATAGGCAAATGCAGTGGTCATTCACAGGCCTCCAGACTGGGATAGGCAAACAGCTGGCACAGCCTGTTCAGTTTTTAATTAAGAAAGCAAATTAAAATAAAACAGCTTTACTAATGGCAGTTAGGAGAACAGAACAGCTTTCAGTCCTGTTATCTGTAGCGTTTAGAAGATGACCATCCTCATTTTCCTTTGTGTTTCAAGAAAGGCAGGAAAGGTAAATTTTCACCTAATAGAGTACATGTTTTCCTTCCTGGGTGACACTTGCTGTCCTCTGGCAGCTTAATAAAATTGTCAGCCAGTTTGTTTTGCTTCCTGATGTAGGCCTTTTAGTTTTCAGGTTGGGGTTGGTTGGTTGGTTGGTTTTTTGAGGGGGAGGGGTTTGGTGTTGTTTGTTGGTTCAAAGTTTTTTTTGATGGTGGATAATCAGTTACTTGGGAAGGACTTTCTCTGCTTCAGTAATTTTTCATGTCATATCTACTGTGTATGTCAGGTAGCCAGAGTTTATGGCTCATTGCCTAGTAATGGAGTGGATTTAGCAGCACCTATGACTGAAATAACCACTGTGTGGTCACATTGGAAAAGGTGTGCACTCCTTTGGGATAGCCAGCCTGGATGGAAGCAGCTGCCTGTCTGGAGGGCTTAGACATATTCACAGAGCTCTGCTCTGTGAGGCCTGGTCTGGTTTGGGCAGAGTGCTCAATGCTTGACTTGGAATGGAAGATGGTTCTTGAAAATGGAACAGACAACCATCAAATGCCAAATAGGAAGCAATCTTACTTCCAAATACCACCCAAAGGGACGTGTAAAACAAACAGTAGATAATGAGAACATTATATATATAGAGCACACTTTGCTTTAATCTCTGCTATTTTACAACCGTTCCTAATGCAGGTCAGCCACTGGGCATTCTAGATGGAATTCCTATTGCTGTAAAAGACAACTTTAATACAGCTGGCATTGAGACAACATGTGCATCAAATATGCTAAAAGGTACTGTAAAGCTTTTAAAGTAAAATCAGATCTTTTGCCCTTTACAGGATTTACGGACCAGGGTCTCCCAGAAATCCAAGTGTTTTCCAAAAATGAGCTGGAGTAATTTGAGGAAATACATGTATCCAATTTCACTAGCCAAGTTCATCTGGTGTTACAGATGAATCTTTTTCTTTTTCTAAGCACATTATCTGTTTATTTATATTTGTATGCATTTAACAATAATTATAATAAAAATGCATATTCTACAATAAAATGGTTCCAAAATTCACATTTTCCTTCAAATTGCTTTTAGGTCTAGAGGAGAGCGGTCAGTACTGTTCTGCCTAGTGAAATCCAAAGGCAGTGCTGTTTTGTTGTTGTTGTTCTGTTTATAATTGTTGCCTTAAATAGTTTTTTTCATATGGCTGTAGGAAAAGTAGTTGTTAACAATCACAACATACAGTCACATTCTTAAAAGTATTATTACTTTTAAGGCTTTTTAAAAAAAATTTCCTAAACTCATTGTTTCTATTAACAAGTCATGAATGTTTTCAAGGCATTGCAGTGTTTTTATAGTAAAAGCAAAAGTAGGAAACATTTCTAATATCTGTTTTATTCTGCACAAAGAAGAACTTTTTATTAATCCGTGTGGAAGACCGCAGAAGTAAATTAGCAGACCTCTAATTTGTGGTTTTTTAATAGCAGAAGAAACAAATATTACTTCACTGTTATAAAAATTGTTATATTACCTGAGATGCTTTTCCTTAAAGCACATTCTCAGACCTATTGTGATTGATTGCAATGAGTAATAGGAGTGATGTCCTTGTTCCTGATGAAAGTGGGAGTGGAGAAGCCCCTCCATCATTCGTGAAGTCAGTAGGTCACAACCTGAGGTCTCGTGTCACTGTCATAGTTCTCATCCTAGGTTATATAAGGTGTGAGTGGTAATGACAACTTCAAAATGTTCAGAGTAGCTACTTGTAAAAATAATTTGTATCTCACGAGTTGCTCTTAATTGTTCTGATTGTTTTCAGGTTATATTTCTCCTTACAATGCTACTGTAGTTCAGAAATTACTGGATCACGGAGCTGTGCTTTTAGGTAAAACAAACCTAGATGAATTTGCAATGGGGTGAGTGATGTTTATTATTTTTAATGTGTTGATTTTACACAAAATAGCATACACACCCTCTGCTCCAATGTACCTCTAATCCTTAACTCCTGTTTCTGTGAGGTGAGACAATAATGAATACTTACTGGAAGGGTACAGAGAGCTGCATGAACTTCTCCCTAAGTGTTTATAGTGTTGTGTAAATGGTGCAGACCCTGAGTTTTGTGAACATAGTGTTCAAATATAGCTGGGCTTGAGAGGCAGGAAGCAGTCCAGCTTCTGCAGAAGGCCAAAGACAAGTGCCCTGCTCGTAGATTCAGTAGTGTGTTAATAGAATTGGTTACAACACAGTTAATTGCTGCCTTTTCCTCTCTCCTTACTGATGGCTTTTTGCCCTTAGGTAGTTGTTGTCATGCCCCCAATGGCAGTCACTGCCATATAGTTTATATGGGTATTCCCTGACTTGCTGCACAGAGGCTAATTGAGAGCAAAGCTTCTAAGTTGCTTTAAGCTAACGTTGGTGACTTTTTGTCAGGAGCACATTGAAAAATGCTCCTGCAAATTGATTCTTCCACAAATCAGTGAAGGCAGCCAAGCTGTAGCAGAGGACAGCATTGGGCTGTTAGAGATGGGAATTAAATTGTGTAAAAAAGCTATTCCTCAGAGGAAGAGTAGGCAAAAGCCTTGGGAAAAACCTGATATTCCAGTATTACACCTAGTCTAAGTTCATTAAAGCTCAGGATTTTCCTAAAAAGCTTATCCCAATACTGGCTTCCCATTCTGGTCTGTGTATTTGCATGATCTCTTGATCAGGGAGCAGATCTAGCTCTAAAGTAATGATGTCTTAATAAGGTTGGTTTTCAACTGCTGTCAGCTCCCTATTCTGTCTGATGATTTAGCTGGTAACACTGGCACCTTGCAGTCAGGGGCAGTGTGGTGCAGAGGGCTTGAGGAAGGAGGAAAGCCCCTGCTTCTGGCTGGCAGCTCACACTTAGGTGACACAAGCTGACTGCAGCCAGTTTCTGAGAAGCCAGTCTGGCATTCTGAACCAGTGAACTGTGGCCTCTGCAGAGGGCTACAGGATGAGTAATACTGTGGCATTTCAGAGAAATGCATGCTCCTGGTATTGTGGAACAATATCAGGAAATACAAATGGTATTTTTTCTCCACCTCTAGCAGCATGTTTTTCCTCACAAGTGTGATCTTGCATCAAATGCAAGGCTGAAAAAACAGAAGACCTTGATTTTGAAAGAGATGTGCTCCTATACTTTTACATAGCTTAAATCAGTTTTACGTTTTTGTGACTCTGTTTCAGTGGCATTAGCAGAAGTTAAAAAGAGGTACCAGTTCAAGTTCTGTGTCAGAAACTGATGAACGGCTATAAATTTTACAATTGTATGTAATGTTGTAGAAGTTGACTGCATAAAGATTTACATACACCAGTCTTCTTGTGTTAAAATTGAATTTGCAAGGATGATGAGGAATTGGATTTTAAAAATCACATTGGTGAATACAGTGTGTCACTTGTCACTTCTGTCTGTATTTGTCCTGGCTGTATTAGATCTGGGAGTACAGATGGAGTATTTGGACCAGTCAGAAATCCCTGGAGTTACTCAAAACAGTACAAGGAAAAGTCTGTCCCAAAACCCTGTTCTGAAGACGAAGAGTCTGACTGGGTAATAACAGGAGGGAGCTCAGGAGGCAGCGCGGCTGCTGTGTCGTCTTTCACGTGTTTTGCGTAAGAGGCTTTTACTTTCCCTAAATGTCTCGAAATCTGTTGGAATGTTTTAATTTTATAATTTTCTCATAAGCTAGTATGAAATAGGAGGGTTATTGGCACTGGCATGCAAAAATGTATTTCAGCATCCCCAGGTTATTCGCAGCATATCATGAAGGCAGAAGTAATCCATGCAGGCAAATTTGGATTTACTCATTTCAGGCATTATTCAGTGGTGTGACCACTTTGCACTGCGTGAAATAAAATTATGATGCCAGTAAAGCAGTGACAGTTTTACCCTTATTCTCACATAATCTCTTGAAAAATCTTACAGGGTTTGTGACACGTCCTCTTCCTCACTAACTTTATTACACAAATACACACTGAAAATGTAATTCAGCAAATTAAGAGATCCCTTAATTTATAACAGTATAATAATCTTTCCTCCACTCCTTTGTTTTTATAGCATAGTTATGTAATAGTACATGAGACTTGGGACCTAAAAGCTTTCAAGTCCCTTATTTAGCAGAAGAGTACAGAGTACTTACTACATAGCTACTGGCAGACTTCTCTGTTTTTAAGTTAGAAGACAGTTTTAGTGTTGGGAATTTTTTTAGGCAAGTGTGTGTTTATGGTTGTTTGGAGTTTTTTACCTAATAGAATTTAAACAAGGTGGATTTTTTTTTTTTAATAGTAATTATTAACTGTATAGAATAGCAGCACACTGTTTAGCAAATCGGTTGTCTACACTATCTTCCCCATCTGACTGTTAAAACTGATTACAAACCTTTACACCTTGCATTTTATGCAATTTAATTTTTAGAGCTACATGTTGGAGCATGTTCTATGCAAGATTGTTTCACTTGTGCTCTTAATTGGAAGGTGTTTAAAAATGCTCTTTTGTTACTTTATCCTTGTTTACCCATAGATTACATTACAAGCATCTATTTTGTTGTTAAAATATTCTTGCTAATGTTGACTACAACTTTTTAAATTACTTTTTAAAATTATATATCTCTTCATCTCCGTACCCTTTACTAGGATGTAACCTACTCAAGATTTTAATACTGTTGAAATGGAACTCTGTGCAGCCATTCCCAAGGACTGCTGGTCCTCATCCTGAGCCAGAATGGACAGATCCTGAGAGGATCTGGCAGCTTTTCTTATGTTGCTGGGCTCCCATTTTGCACTGCTCAGCACTTTGTCAGATCAGGGAGATTTTTTGTCCAGCTATTTTATTGCATATCACCTATTGTATAGCCATCCTATTAGTGTCTGTCAAGCACCAGGAATGCTGCCAGTCTTTACATTTTCAATTTGGATCTCCAAAATTGCTATAAAATTGAGGATGTTTTACATCAACTCAAAGGCTTTGAAACAAATTCCACTTCAGGAAGGTCAGTTGAACTGGTTCAGCTGTTTCAGAAACAAATGGCTATGGGAAAAGTCATATACTCACTTCAGTAAAGATGATACCTGTTTCTGAAGTTTAAATTGGTTTTGGCAAAGATTTGAATGAAAACTGTTTTTTCTTTTTAATGATGCTTGAGTTAAATTTACTAAAAACAAGAGAACAGCATGTTTCATTTCAATACAATTTTTGAAATAAAAATTTCAGTTTAGAAAGAGCAAGATTTCACCTGTGAATAAGAAAAAAGGAATTCAACATCATCATAATAATAACTGTTTTATTTGTACCTAAGCTACTGTAAACTGAGAGTGCTGATCAATCTTTGTAGATTTGGAAACAGGAAAAACATCTCTCCAAAGTATGTGCTCTTGTTAGGGGCAAGGAGTGTTGCTCTTCATTTTTATCCTGGAAAATCCTGATTCATGGTGCATTGGCCAATAAATAAGATATCAGTGTTGAAAATTGTTCCCTAAATCACATGAGATGTATCAGTTGGAGTCCACAATATTGGAACAGACCACAGTATTGGAATAGAGAAGGCAGAAGAAGATATTTGGGGCCATTTCCAGATGGTCTGAATCCTACCTATCTGCCTCTGCTTTGTGAAGCAAGCTGGACTCTCCTAATGGCAAATTTAGAGATCCTAAGAAAAATCAGAGAACAAATGAAAAATAGACAGAGAGAGTGGACTGGAATTTAGGCTGTGTGATTATGACTTTGATCTGGAAGAATTCACAGAATTTTAAATCCATGCATCTTAAAGCCACACATTCTTATGATTTGGAAATGTTCTGAATTATCTTACTAATGATGATCCTTTTGAAACCATAGAGCCTTAGGGTCAGACACAGGAGGATCTACCCGAAACCCTGCTGCTCACTGTGGTGTTGTAGGTTTAAAGCCAACATATGGACTGATCTCTCGCCATGGTCTCATTCCTCTAGTGAACTCCATGGATGTGCCAGGAATCCTCACCAGATGTGTGGATGATGCAGCAGTTTTGTTAGGTATTACTATGTCATACATCTTTGTTTGCAACATTTCCTCAAAACAAACTGAATTCTGACTAACTAATGTACGTTTTCCTGGTCTTCACTTGTTGTGTCATGTTTCAGGTTCACTTGCTGGACATGATCCTAAGGACTCTACCACAATTCAGGATGACTTTAAGCCATTTGAACTACCTAACTTGACTGATATCAGCAAGCTGTCAATAGGAATTCCAAAGGTAACATTTAAATCCTGTTGACAGTTACAGACAGGAAGAACAAGACACATAACAAAAAAGTACTTGTGTCTTGCCCACCACCTCCCAATCTCCAATGATTTGAAACATGAACAGAGTAAAAGCAGCTCCTGGAAAAGAACAGGATGTGTGTGCTCTGTTGCCTGTCCAGGAAATTTGGAGTAAGCCTATACTAATGTATCATCTAAAACGTCATCGTGGTGGGAAGCACTTCAGGGGAAATGGGGAGCTTCAGTTCTTGGTTCTCTCTGTTCCTCTTTCATTAGTCCGCTCTGTAACCTGAAACAAGTTGCTCTTGGTGCCTTCCCACACAGTGAGCTTGGTACTGGTTTGTGCAGAGCTTTGAGGTACTTGCCTAAATGGCACTGTGTTAATATAGAGCAGAATTTTAAAGGCAGCTGAATGGCACAAGGAGCTGTGATTTGCCAAGTTCTAAAAAGAACTGAAAGACATCTGTAATTTGGCATCTGTGCAATTCAATCATGTTTGTAACTATAAGAGTACTTGAAATTTAGAAACAAAGTTTGGGACTTCAGCCTATTTTTAATTTAATAAAGGCTCTGCCTTCAAAGTGACAATGTGAGTAACATTTATTAATTTGATTCTCAGTATTGGAACCTTAGCTAGAACAGTCATACCAAAAGTTTTAATTTGGTAAGCAGAGATGTCCACTGATGAATTATTCACAATCTATGAAATGGAAAAATTACATGCCTAGAAAATTGATCTGGTGCATACTGTTTAAATCTTGCTAAATCTAAAATGGTGATATTGGTTAATTTTTTCCTATCCTTTGGACATTTTTTCTACTGCTACAGGTTATTGTAAATAGATACATGCATACATTAAACATGGGTCATAGCTACTCAGAAATATTAATAATACTCAGACAGTATTACGACCCTGATACTATGGGTTAGAACTAAAGCAAGTATCTTCAGAAATAGGGAATTTTAATAGAATATCCATCATTTGCTGTGAAATAAGAAAATAGGAATGTAGGTAATCTAAGTCTTCTCCCAACCCCTTGATTATAGTTTTTCTTTGGTGTCTGGTTTTATTTGTTTCACCAAACTGGTGTACCAGTTACCACTGATAATGCTGTGGCCATTTCTTTTTATCTTTCCTGCTTGCAGCAGCTCTAGTTTTAGGGTTTAGACCTGAAGAATTTCTACCCATGACTGCAGAGCTGTGCAGTGCAGTCTTGGTAGATAAATAAGGGGATAACTGGGCAATTACACCTTCAGAAGAAACTGCTGAAATTCCATGAGCTGATACATATGTTGATCCTACTGAGATTAACATAATACTCTTAAGAAGACTGAATCCTGTTAATTTAATACTCCTTGATTATATAGGATTTAGTAGGTGCAAAAAGGTTTAATAACTACTTTAAACCATATAGTGGTAAGATAATGGTTTCAGTGTATGTTTAGCAAGGAGTATTTCTGTTTTGGTTGCTATTAGAAGTAAAATAGCAGTGTATAAAATAACTCCTCTTCTTGTTTTTCCTCTAAGGAATATCATGCACCAGGGCTGTCTAGTGAAATTCTGGCTCTCTGGTCAAAGGCTGCAGACCTGTTCAAGATGGCAGGTGCTAAAGTGGTTGAAGTGAGCTTACCACACACTCGTTACTCAATTGTCTGCTATCATGTGCTGTGCACAGCAGAAGTGGCATCAAATATGGCCAGGTTTGATGGACTGGAATATGGTAAGGTCTTTGAAAAAAACATTTTTCTCAGAGAGTAGAAGCATTGCTTGGTGCCATGTAAAAGTGTTAGTTGTCGTAGCTTGTCTTTTCATGACTGGATGTTTGATGTTACTTCTCCAAGATGGAATATAGTAAAAAACCTTGTGCAGATAAAAATGTGTAAATAAATACATAATACCTTCCAGTAGTAGGCTGTCTGTATCAGTGTCTGTATCAGTGTCTGTGCTCAAAATCTAGTTTAGTATTCCCATAATAAACCAGGAATATGTTTTGTTGTTTTTCCAGAATAGTTACATGTCAGACTGCAGCCAACAGTGACCTGTTGTACTGTGATGTTACTAGATCTTAAGGATTGCAAGAAGCATTAATAGCCAGAATGCCTTTTCTTTTCAGGGCATCGTTCTGACATGAAGGATTCCACTGAAAGTATGTATGCTGCAACACGGCGAGAAGGCTTCAATGATGTTGTAAGAGGAAGGATTCTATCGGGAAACTACTTCTTGTTGAAACAGTAAGCAGAACATCTTGAAATTCAGCTTTTCCAGGTTAACGAATTTTTGAGTAAATGGTAATTAGTTGTTCATCGTGACATGAAAAAGAAATTGCCCTAGTAGCTGTTTGTATTTTTATTATTGCTTTAGCTCTATAATACCTAGTGAACTGTTAATAATGAATGAAAATGTTTTCTCTGAGTCTTACCAGTGAGCCTCCTAAATTAAATAAGTAAAACAACTTAGTGGTATTTTTTTCCCTTACCAGAGCATTATTGGCATCCATTAGTAAAATTAGGCAGAAATCTACCCTATGGTATGACATTGAAATTGTACTGAAGTCATTACTGTCCTAGTGTTAGAAGTTCTGTAGCTGTTAATCTCATTAAAACTGCATAGAAAAACTGCTGGTACATTGTAGTGAGGTCTTCTAGAGAAAGCCAGAGACATAGCAATTAAATTAACTGCAGCTCTCTGCCTCAATGTACAGGGAAAGAAAAGCACTGGCAGAGATACTGAAGTGAAGTCCTTACAGAAGCCAGGGTTTTATCCAGCTCACGTAGAGAAACTGGTGCATGGATCAATTTTACATTTTTAGTTTTCAATCCTTATCCAGCAGTCCTAATTTATGTTAGTAAAAGTGCTGTTTTTCTCTGTCTGAATTCGTTCAGATACTAACAAAAATATTAGGCATGTAATCAGTCTCTGTAGTGCACTTGCTTTGAAAGAGCTCTGTCAGCAAGAGTATTCATCAGTTGTGACTTCTAATTGCTCTCAGAGACAGGAATGTTGTCAGTCAGTCTGTAACAACCAGCTTTTATGGAATGCTGGTATTCCTGCCAAGTGTGCTCCCTCTGCTTACAACTGTCTAGATCAGCTTTCCTAAGGCTGCTTCAAAATTCACGTAGTTGACTCTTCTGTGAAGGAATACACAATTAGCTTCCACTGGGATGGAACAGGACAGTTGTGTTCCTGTTCCACAGTAAATTATTCTTGAAGAACAGAGTGCAGGGTTCAGAAAGCATTCTTGGAATAAGTAGTATTTTTCTTTTTTCTTCTTTCCCAAATAGCTGAGGGTTTAGATGAGTTACTTTCGAAACTTAACTTCTCTGAATTTAAGATTCTGTATTTACTGGTTCTGCATATGAAGTTAAAGGGAACAACATAAATTTGGCTAATGTGTTTTTGCTTCAGAGTTGTGTAAAGACAGAAATCCATAGACCACATGTTTACATGAGGGGGAACAAAAAGGATAATGTCTTTACAGTATTCTACAGAGATGTCTACTACAACTACATATGTAGTTTTAAATCCATTTGGACTTCTCCACAAATGATGGGACTTTTTCATATGCTTCAGGTATCTTGCTGGATTGAATCCTAAATGGCTAATTCCTATTTTTCAGACCTGTGTAGTTCTTTATTTTCTAGACTTTGCTGTGCTACCCTACAGGGAAATTAGGTTAGATACCAGCTTTTCACCCAGAGGGTGGTTGAGTACTGAAACAGATTCCCCAGGGAAGTGGTCACAGCACCAAACCATTCTGAGTTGTGCTCTCAGGCACATCGTGTGGTTCTTGGGGTGTCCTGCACAGGGCCAGGAGTTGGACTCCATTATCTCGATGGGTCCTTTCCAACTCAGCATTTTCCATGGTTCTGTGAAATTCAATACACAGTTTAGTTTCCAAATGGTCATGAAAGTGTTGTTCTGGTTTTTAGTTAATTATTGTAAAGTAGGGTTTTGTTTTACCTTCACCTTTCTTCAGCTGTATGCCCCCAATCACTTTCTTCTCTGACAGCTCCTCTGCTGTGAGAGCATAAACACATGTGTGGTGACTAAACTTCCAGTGTGAGTCAAAATTTTATCCAAAAGGATTACTGGGCTTGTCTTTTCCACAGTAACTAAGAAACAAAGTTCTGTATTTTGGGAATTAAAGTGTCAGGCCTTTATGTCCTTATGCCTTTCTAGGAACTATGAGAAGTACTTTGTCAAGGCACAGAAAGTGAGACGTCTCATTGCCAATGACTTTGTGAAGGTTTTCAGGAGTGGTGTTGATATTTTACTCACTCCCACCACTCTGAGTGATGCAGCACCATACACGGAATTCATCCAAGAAGACAACAGGACCCGCAGTGCTCAAGATGACATCCTGACACAGGCTGCAAACATGGCTGGTGAGTAGGGACAGGAACTCAACTATGTTTTCCCCTGCCTAGTCATTTTAAATGTCCAGTCCCTTTAGGTATTTCATCTTCTCTTTAGAATCAAAATATTTCACCCCCATGTTGTAAGTCTTACAGGGGTAACTGGCTCTAAGGATAGTTTATTAAATGCTTGAAAACGTAAGACTAGATTTTAAAGTAGGGCACCTTGGAGCTGAGTGTGAGCTGCAGGTAAGATGAATCTGTTCCAGAGACAGAAATCTCTTCCAAAGGAGAGCTGATTATCTTTTTCAGAAGATGCTGACTTCTTAAATCTCTCTAATTAATTTCTTGTGATCATCTAGCATTCAGTTAATCAAATCAGATTATTTTAGCTAGTCTTTTTTCTCTACGTAGTTTTTTTTCTGGTTCTCTTAAAATTGATACAAAAATTACTCTTAAGGTTTAATAGTATTTCTTTGCATGTGTATTTTTTTTCTTTCAGGACTGCCAGCCATAAATGTTCCTACAGCTCTTTCAGAGAGAGGCTTGCCAGTTGGGCTTCAGTTCATTGGACGTTCATTCCAGGAGAAGCAGCTTCTCACTGTAGCCAAATGGTTTGAAAAACAAGTACAATTCCCAGTGATTCAACTAGAAGAAGTAAAGAGGCACGACAATGGTGTCTTTCAGCATCAGAAATCTGCTTCTTTTTCATAGCCTGGGACTTGCTAGTCAGCTAAAGCAAGAAAGCTGTGGAGATGGTCAAGAAATGAATCTCTGCAGTTGTCTTTTGCACAAGTAATAAATCTGTTTTAAGAAGACGTTATGCGGTAATGTGTGATGGAATCACGACAGCTTGTTACAGGGTAATTAAAGCAAAGTGAATCATTAAGTAAACATTACCATGTTATTAAGAGCCATTTCTTACTGATATTAAAAACACCAAGTTGAAATTGTGTATGCTATGCCTGTGAAGCTGATTTTTTTAATCTGCAAGAGGGTGTATAAGGTATCTGACCAATTAAAGAACTGATCTGAACTTTCATGTGAAAACTTCATGGTTGCCAAAGGGCTTGGTTTCCTTCTGGACTGTAGACTTTGGTAATGACAACAAACAGATAAGGTCAGTTGGAACAAAGGTATCAAGGATCTGTTCACCAAGAGTTAAATACAAAAAGGAAATAAAGGAATAACATAAGAAACATAGAATCCTTTAGATTGGAAGAAACTTTTAAGATCATCAAGTCCAACCAGCAAAGTTCACCACTTAGTCATATCCCTAATGCCACATCTACACATGGGTTATGTGATGCTTATTAAGGTCATTGTGAGAAAGTGAAATCATACCTGCATTTAGATCCCTGTTTTATCAAAATTCAAGATGTGGAAATGTTAGTTCATTTTAAAAACCAAAAATATTCCCTACTTATAGCTAACTTGTGCAGGAGGTGAAAATAACCTCTGGGTTTACAAATCATCCAGATTATTCTGGTTGTATCCATGTAAGACTGAATTCCAGATATCTTCTGGTGAGAGATGTGTAGTAGTAGTAGTAGTACTTGAGTAGTTATTTACTTCTTCCTTCATCACTGGTCTTTATAATCAACACTTAAATACTTAGAATGAGATCTTACTCAGTGTGACTCCCCCTAGGAATAATGCCATCTCTTCCTTCATGGGCAGTCATTCAACACAATAGTAATTCAAACTGAATTTCCAAACCATCATCTCGTAGACTGGAAGACTTCCTAAACAATTATTAACCTGTTTGAAATGTTCCAGTTTCCATTTCTTGATAGTTAAAAACATGAAGGATGAAATGTGTAGATGTTTTTGCATCAGATTCAGTCTTAGTCTACAGCATGCGGACATGTAAAAGGTGTAGAGGGAGGAAAATGACTGTGGTGGAATCTCCTATGGGACTATAAAGAAACTTCCTGAATTACGTCTTGTCATACACAGTATTGTCACCCATATAAAAAAGAAAAAACTTATTTCTAAAAAGTGCAGATGATTGGGTGAATTGGTGAATTTTCTTTATGCCAAAGTGAGCTTTTTCAATACCTTTCCCACATGATTAAAATGGTATACAACTAAAACCCCCACATTAAAAAAGCTTAATTGTATTTTTAAATACTAAAAATCAAGGTGCAGCCTATTTGCAGCCTCACTCTAACTTTTTCCATAGAACAGCCTTTAGGGAAATTGCTTTTTCTATTAGTGGGTGATGATGAATTGAGAATCCTAATAAAGTATTTTCACTAATGTCTTGTTTTTAATTTAGGTGTGCTGTAATCATGCAGGTGTGTCACACAGCTTGCTGACCAGAGCTCTTGGTGAGGTTATCCAAAGTGCTGTACCTGAATATATACTTAAAATAGCTGCTCTTTGATGTGCACATCCCAAACCTAGACCTACCACTTGCTGTTTCTGAAAGTAAAGGTCACTGTCTTTGGCCCAGAGTTTGAGATAAAATCTTGGCAGTAGAAAGCCTTCCTGGAGAGACCTTGGAGTGTTGCAGAAGAGAACAAACTGAGAACTGTGCTTTCCCTTGGAAATTAATTCTGGACTGACCTCTGACCTACTGGAAGATCACTGCTTATGCTTGGCAATCTTTCTCCTAAAACTTCCTCTGATGTAAAGAGATACCTGATGGGAAAACTGGATCAAGGCATGTTTCCTTGGAGTTTCCCTACTCCATGTTTCCCAAGCAGTTAGAGGAGGGATAGGTGGAGGGTCCCTGTATCTACACTACGTTTTTTTGAAGTGAGGCTCCAATTCCAGTCTGCAAGAACCCCCTAAAGGAGCATTGGGAAGATCACAGACATGACCTGTTCTGACACAGGTCCTCCAGAGTTTCTGCTGCTGGGGGATTCCTGAGCATAGAACAGCTGTGTGGGGAAATACACAGTAGGAGAGGTACTAGCCAACCAGCCAACCCACTCTGCACTTGTAACTATGTTAGCAGTTTAATTAACAATTGTAGAGACTTAAAAAAAACCCTTCTGGTTAGATACTTAAATTTCTGGGCTATCTGATTCTCAGCAGCCCCAACAAGGTTTGCGTTTTTGGGGACTATATGCTCATTCTGTCCTCCCCTTTCTAAGGCTGGAATTTCATCAAACCAGAGGTAAGAACTTAGGAACCAGTTTGGTCAAGCTGCTGGAGGATGTAAGTAAGAGTTCCTTACACTGCAGGAGAATAGCTAAGAGACTTCTGCTGTGTTCATATTAGAAAAACAGGTAGCTGACTCTGGAGCCCCCAGCAGTTCCCAAAGGAGCCTAATCCCAGCCTACCTTTAGGTGCTGTGGTTGTGAGCCAAGCTTTGTGCAGCTGCTCCCAGTGCCAAGTCATGGCTCCAGAGTTACAAACAGAAAAATTGCTATGCCAGATAATTAGACTCTCAAAACCCCTTGTTCCAGAAGCACAGGAATTCCAAGAAGCAGGAAGGTCTGGAGGTAAAAAAAAAAGAAAAAAAAAGAAAAACCCAAAACCCTGCCTATGCAAACATTTTGTACAGCTGTCTTGAAAAGCAATTCCCTGAAATAATAGAGTTGGAAGTTTCATGGCATTGCAGCATGGTCACAGTGGGAGGTAGGTGTAACCTTAGCACACATTGAGCCCAGATAATTCCAGTGTTTCCTGAAAGAAACAAACGCTAGAGCTTTAGCAAACAAGCAATCTGGGTTTTGGTGCAATTTGTTTTTTCTTCAGGTAATGAGAACCTGTAGGACATTGTAAGTGGAAAAGCTTTTTTTTGAGATGAAAACTGTTAAGACCTTTTGCTTAAGGTGTTTTTAAATACAATTGCCATCTGATATTGCACTTTATGCAGTTTCCACATATGAGTTTTTCCCTCACCCTCTTTAAGAGCACTCATAAAAAGGAGAAATTCAGAGCAAAATTTAACCTGAGTGCTATTCCTTCTCTGTTCCTGCATTTCTAGTTTTCAGGTATCATGCACTTAATACAAATTCATTATAACTTCCAAAGTGGTAGTCATTTCTCCATGAGTTTTATGATTCACCCAGGAACTAATAATGTGGAAAGCTGCAAGAGGAAATGGCTTTGTACCCTACCTGGGGAATGCCACAGGCCTCCCCCTCAGCTCTGCCCCCCAGAATACTGAGAGCAGTACCACTGCATATAGATGGGCAGCTGAAAAGGGAGAAAGAGGTGTGCACAGCACGTCTAAAAATCTCAGCTGGAGTTAGATGGCAGTCGTACTTCATGTTAAATTGATGCCCACAATGCCACCAGAGAGAGCACAGAAAAAAGCAAAAAAAAAGCAAGAAGAGCAAAAAACGTTTATCTAAGTTTTTTATTTTTCCATCTGTCTCTCAAATAAAAAAGAAGGTATCCAGTTACAGGAATGTTAGAGAGAGGCAACAAAAGAAAAACACAATCTTCCTAATTAGCTCACCACACCTTTGATTGACTAATGTCCAGATGCAATTAAGTGATTCCAAGGTAACCTTTCTTTGTAAGCAGAAGAAAGGTTTTTTTCCCACCCAGCACAGGCATCCTCATGTACTTGCTGTTGAGCAGCAGTAGAAGGTGTCAGGGGTGCAGGGCACTCGGAGAAAGCAGCAGGAAATGCATCCAGGGCACTTTGCCATGTTCTGTGCCATTTTACAGCCTGGGCTATGGTCTGATACCCACACAGTAAGGGTGAAAGTGCTGTAGAGTCAAAAGCCAAGTCTGCAGCACAATATGTGATGAAACGGACTTCAAAGAGCTGGAAAATTAATCTTTTTCAGCTGAAGAGACTGTTCTTGTATGTCACTGTGTGTGACAGCCAGCGGTGAAAGGATTTGTGTGTCCTGGCTTGCTGCACATGATGCAGAGGGTACTGTCATGTGTGCTAGTTCAGACACCTGGGGCACAACGGGGGCCCCTCAGCTAGAGGCCCCTTTTGGGATGCCCAGGTGCATGATGGTGGAGAGGGAAGGGCAGGGGACAGACTGTCTGAAAGGCTGCTGCAGGAGGGTGTGAGATAAAGGAGCAGGAGCAGAAGCAGTAGGTGGTCAGTACTGGCTGGCAGCAACTGGGCACCTGCCTGCATTGTACCATGACCTGGGACAACTGCTGGGTTGCAGCTGCTAGCACCATTCCCAAAGGGGAAAACAGCTCCTGCATGGCAGTGTATGGAGGAAAAGCAGTAGGTGCTTTGTTGTGCCACCCAGGAGCTTTTTCAGCTTGGAAGTGACACTGAGAAGCACAGAAACGTCTAGGCAAGCTGAGAAACATCAGGAGGTAGAAAGCACACAAAAGAGGGAAAGGATTAAGTGTCATAAAAGCTGATAACTCATGCAAGTAGCCAGTCTTGGGAGAGGAAGATTGAAGAGATAAAGGACACGGGGATGAGGAAGCGCACATAATCTCAGAATATTCTGAGTTGGAAAGGACCCACAAAGCTCATCAGAAGTATTCTGGTGAAGGAGGGGCCCTGACATCATGTTCCTAAGTTGAAATCTTCAAAGGTGGGTACCTTTTATAAATTGTACCTCTCGGAACAGAGAGGCAGCTTGATTTAGTCCAAGACCAGAGTATTTAAGACTTGCATTCAAAAGCTTTTAGTGTTAATATAAGTACTACTCAGGCACATATAATGTCTGACACAGACACACAAAATATATGTTTAACAAAGACCAAAACATGTTATTAACAATGTATTTCAGGAAGTCTAGGAACACACTGCAAAAGGGACCATGTGGGCTTGATTTCTCTATTTAGATAACAATTTCATAGTGATCTCCATTACTAAATCCAACAAGGATTTTTGGTTTCTTTCTCTTATTAATATTCAAAAACCTTTTGTTTAGAAACTTAAATCACAGCCAAGCCACACACACCTATTTACTCAAGGCTATATTGGTTTTTTTGTATAAATATGCCTTCTCACTTGATGTGTTTAATTCATTCTTGTATTTATGGAGCACAGTTACATTCTTCCTTAGCCTTTATTCTGCTAGAACAGTTTAGTCCTTTATATTAGAGTGCCCTGTAGCCTTTCACTGCACCTGCTCCAGCTGAATCCATGTCTTCCAACACAGGTGACAAGTACTGTAAAGGCAGTTCCAGGTGCAGGTTTATGAGCACAACAGCATATAATATTCCCCTGCCACTCCTGAAAAATTCTTCTCCAGAACACTCTGGAATCATGCTAGTCCTTTACTCAGCCACAATACACCATAGCACAGCTCAGAGCCAATTTATGATTAACCAGTGCACTTGGGGCTTGCTCTGCCTCCATTGCTTTCAGTGGATAACCATTTCCCATATGAGCTGGGAGCTCATTATTAAGCCTCTAAGTTCATGACCTTGCACTCCTTCTCATCACTGCTATTTGGATTATTGGAGTTTTCCAGTTTTTCTTGTAAGAGTCCAACTCTCCACAATTTTGACAGTAATTCCCAGCTTCATGTCATCAGAAACAAAGAATGAGTCCTTCAAATAACTTTCCTTATCACCATAACTTTACCCTCATTGCAATCATTTTCCGAGCCATTGCTGCCAACGGACTTAGAGGACAATGAAATCCAAGTTCTCCTCTGTGGCCTCTGTAAGTCTCACCTGTGCCCTGATAAACCATGTAGATGCAATCACCTATTGACAAAGCTAGATACAGGCTGAGGAGCTGCAGCCTTTCTTAACAAAAACTTGGGGGTTACACTCTATTCCATGACTGGCTTGCTTTGAAGGCTAAAATCACAGAGAGTCCCATTGCAATAAACACTGTGGATATCAAGAAAAGAACTTGCCCCTGAAAAGAGCTTGCATCTATTATGCATCTATCCAAAACCCCCATAAAACCCCCAACAAAAAAGCCACCCCGGGATAATGAGCTATTGTATCCACAGCACTGGAAACATAAGAGCCTGAATGATCTACTCTCAATTGTGGACAATGGAAACACGCTGAATCACTAAAACTGAACCTTCAATAGGCAAAATGCAGCCTTGTCACTAAGACAAACTGCTAATAGCAACAATGAGGCTTGGAACAGCTTGTATGGAGCCAAAGTGGCTCTCATACTTCATCTGAAGTTCATCCAAAGTTGAATGGGGAGGTCTCCAGATGGTCACTGCAACTGGGATTGGAAGTAATCATTACATTACTTTCTTGTTAATGCACAAAGTGTAGAATTTTGTTTAGTGGTGAAAATTAATACTTACCCCCAGAGGAGTGGACAGGATAAGCCACAAAGGAAAATGGCATCACTGACACAGGGAAGATGATACTACTTTAAAAGGATATTGTAGCCACATAACTTTGACAGAAAAGCCAGGGAAAAGCACAATTGTGACACAAAGTTTGTGCTGTGCTTTTTTTTGTGCAGCATGTAAAACTATGTCATTTCTTTTATAGAAGTAAACATCTAACTTCACAGTATTTAAACAGACAAGCAACAAAATCGTCAATTGCAGCCCCAGTCAGAAATGTGACAGGCAGAGGGACGTCCACACTGTTGAACTGAGCTGTAAGCTATGCTTCATCCCAGTCTTCCATTTAGGGTTGTATTTATGTCTGCCCCTGTGCTTCACAATCACACTGATGATGTGGACTTGGCCAATACAGCCTGGCTCAGGGAGAGCACAAAATACCTCAAAAAGCCCTTCAGAAAGAAGCATCTCTGATCCAATCTGCCCTCTCCCATGGACACCAGCCTGCCTGCTTGCAGACAAGTGGAGGTGAGAAGGTGCTGGACTCCACCTGCTTGGTTACACAAGTCAGAGAGGATATTTAGGAGGAAAAGCTGTCCCTGAGAGGATGGCCCAGTACACCAGGGCAGAGGCTGGCTTTGGGGGTATTTGAGGGCAGACCTGATGCCTCTCCAGAAGTATTGTCTTCCAAGGACTAAGGAAGAATGTGTTTCTTCATTTCCCATCCAACTCTTGAATCTTCAGTCAGTCACAAGGTTCTCAGAGGTTTGATTCACCATAGCAGCATGCACATGGAGAGTGTGAGGAACTTATAAAAGCCCCAAGGGCTGTGTGAAACACTGACTGTGCAATCAGAGAGATAACATATCCCAAGGCTTGCCATGGAGAACATGCCTAAACATTATCAGGGTAGAACAAAAAAGCAGCTCTGCTCGTGCCTCTGATTTGGGACTTAAAGCATCCATCTGGCAGAATCACTTACAAAGCCAAAAAAACATTCACTTTGTGCTGTAGCCAACAGTGCTGCACATCTTTGCCACAAGACCTGAGGGCAGCCCAGCAGGACCACAGCACACCCTAGCAGGAGAGAGTCCCTCACAGAGCAAGAAAAGAGGCTGTCCTGATCTTCAGCCAAAGGGAGAGGAGATTACGTCTCCCAGTATCTCTCTTGGGGGAGGAACTTGGTAAAATTGCTCCTTTTTTTGTCCCCCCAAAAAGAGACATTGCAGATGCCAAGTGTATTTCTCTCACACAGCATGTTTTTCTCTAAAATCAAATTCACCTTTTTGAGTACATGCCATGAGAGGGAAGAATGGTGGCGAGGAATTTGTAGCATACCTTAAAAGATGAGGGGAGACAAATAGAATACCAAAGGAGGAAATAGTTTTTGCAATCAAGTCAGCAAAATATTCTAATGCATTTGCTCTTCAAGCACAGTTACATTTACAAACAGCCTGATGAAGGGGAGGTGTGTTGCTCCAGTTCCATTGCCTCAGCAAGGGCGAATTGGGGTGCTGAGGGATTAGGACTAGATCTAACATGCTTTGAACCTGGTGAAAAACAGACTTCAGATGAACCTGCAGTGAACTAGCAACATAACTGAAAATAAAGAAGATAATTATTTCCCTTTCTTCTTTAAAAGTGAGACTCTAAGACAAGCTATGGCATAGAGGAACTATTGCTTTTCTCTGTGCAGCCTTAGCACTCTTCATGTAGAGCATTTCTGACTCCTGCTCTTCATTGCCACTTCATTTTTTCCATTCAAACCCAAGATTTCCCAGCAAATTTGGTCAACAAATATGGAATTCATTGATAGACCTTAGATGGTGGAGAAAACCTTTCAGAACTCATTCTGCTTATTGTAAATGGACTGGTCATGCTGTGATAGAGAAGAGACATCAATGAATGTAGTAATGGGTACTCTTCCCTATAGACTTGTCCTAAATTTCCTTCTCCTGGCATTCTTTACTCTGAAAGCACAGACATTTCCTAAACCACTGTCTCTGTTCTAGTGAGCAAACTCACTAAACAAGCATCACATTTCCATGTGGTCTAGTACTACCAGAGTGAGTGTGCTATTAAATTAACACCTTAAAGCCATTTTAGAGCACTCTTCAATCTTATTAAATACATGAGAATTTAGCTCATCTCAAGCTCCAGTTCTTACAGCCAGAAATTGCTGACATTAAGTATCAGCACAATGTATGGGTGGGGGACAAGACAACTAAAAGCCACTTAATTATTCTAATGGTCTATTCAATTTTTAGGTCTTTATTTCTAGGACCTGCTGCAATCACTAACCTTTTTCTATAATTACCACTAAAGAACATTGGCAAGAAACAGTTATGAAAAATTATGAACTCTCCAAAGATGAAACCTGAAAATGAGTTTTATTATTCATGAACAGCCCTTGCAGATATCTGTTTCTATAAGGCTAACATTGTCAAGTTCCTACCCATATGCCACTTTTAAGACATCTGAAGATATTTTCAGTGTATTAGTCTTTACTGATAGCTGGGAAGGTCTGGTTTTCTCTGCTTAACTGAGGAAGACCAGCTGCACAGGGACACTGAAGACATAATTTTCAAACTGATCCTTTTCAGAAGTGACTTAGCTCTCTGCTCATGTCACTACTTCAGAAAGCTTGGTCAGGCCTCAGAGTGGAGATTGCCTTTCAGGAGTTTGATGAAACATTACAAGGAAAAGGCCAGCGTTCCGAGACTGCATTTGAAATAAATAATTTTTATTACTATCCTGCTGGAGAAGGCTTTACTTATGTTAGTGTGCTATACTGCTTTTGTACCACTCCCAATTTCTACACAAGAGTCAAATACCATCCAAGAAAAGAAATCACTCTACAGCTCTAAATATACAGTGGCAACAATATAATATGTATCAGCCACCTCTTATAACAACATTACAAACCTCTCAAGTTGGATAGGAAAGCGCTTTCCATCAATCTGTTGACATTCATTATATTGTTTTCAAATTGTTATCAGTCCAGCCCCCACCAAGCTTTCTGCTATTTTTCCTGTGACTAAGATCCAACAGACTCATGGCTGGGAGTGCCCAGTGAAATCCTAACCACTCTGAGATGTAGCTCCCTCCCCTCCTTCCTCAGGGCTTCCCTGGTGGCCAAAACAACTCTCACCATAACAGCCTCTCAGTCCTCTACGATTCCTGGAGGGAAGCTATGCATTTTCAAGCGTTTAGCTGCAATTTAGCAACCTCCCCATTTATTATCAGAGGGGAAGACATAAAGTCATATGAAATAGTTATGATGTCTGTGTTTTGTATCTACAAACATCTCTAAGTCCTTTCTCTGCTGTTAGTGACAAAGATTTTGTTTTGCCAACAGCCCCAGTAGGTGACCAGGAGCACACCTGGGCTGAGAAGAGAAGGTGGATTTTTATTCGTAGAAAAGCCTAGGGCTTAAGTGTTTAATATCCTACCTTATTCCATGTAATTAGTATCATCCCATGGAAAGAAGTGTATCAGCTTTTCCAGCTAGAAATGTATGTCCTGTATTTGTTACTCTCAGCTTTCCCATTCCTATTTTATATTCAAAGAGAGGAGGGTTATTGTTTTAACAGTTCCCTTTCAGCCAGGATGTTGTTGTTTTTCTTGAAACAAATGTACCCTTATTAGGCAGCCTGGAAAATATTCTTAGACATTTTACAGTTACAATTTACATTTTTTTCCCCCAAATGACTTAGCTTAGAATTATTTTCCACTTTGTGAAATTGTATCAGCTAAAACTACTAATTTGCATTTTGTTTTCCTTGAACAAACATAATCGAGTTATGAACACTTTTTGAATGAACATTTGTTATGAATATTTATTGTACCACTAATTTTTACTACTTTGCTTCCTCTCCTCTGCTGAGGCAAAATCTGGAGTTTTCTTGATATCTGAAGCAATCGTTTTTAAGAAACAAAATTAAGAACGTTATTTAGTGATTCTGAAGATGTTTCAGTGCTGGCAGCATGAGGTTGCCAGCATATGGCATTTGGATTAATGTCTCCCACAAAACCCACAATTTTCCTTTTCCTCCTATAAATTATAGATAGTAACTGAAAGAGCCAGTCACCTGTTCCTCATAAAAAGTACATGGGTTTTTTTTTCTCTCACAAACTCCTACTCCCTTGTGCACTTTTCACAATGGAAAATCAGTCCACGAGATAATTATTTTGTTATTTGTCACTAGTAAAATATTCATGTCCTTTTCTTATTTTTGGTCATAGTGTGCCATTTCTTATCCCCTCCTGTCCACTAAACCTTTCTTAAGAGATTTTTACCTGTGATTTAAAGATTTCAATCACCCAAAAATTCCCATCAAATTCCAGCAGTGCCATCTCTATTGAATTTACATTCATAAATGAGAAATTCCAGTTTATCTGTTAATTGTCTAGGACCCTCTTGTTGGCTCAAGCAGCTAAATTATTTCCCATCATGTCCTTGAGCATGTAAGCTGGTTTTATTCACCGTGGCATTGCTTGGAGTTAAATGGGTGCTCATTTGTTTCCAGGCAGTCCCTTTCTCACAGAGGCAGAAGCTGCAGAGTTTTCCCAGCCCGGGAAACCAGAAACCCTCTAAGGTGAGGAACCTCCTTTCTGCCCTGCAGCCAAAGGCAGGAGACATTAAACAAATTTATGCCTGTAGCCTTTCTTCAGCATGGATAAGTGGTTTCTGACATTACTCTGGTTAATACTTGACCATGTGCTGCTTTGCCTACCCCTCCTGCCTTTAAACAAACCCAAAATCTTGCTCCATGAGTAGTTTTTGCACGTAAGAGGAAGGTAGAGAGAAATGAACCCTTAAAGCAAAAGCAATTTTTGTGTGTATCCATATCCTTACCCTTAATTTTTATTCTTTTATAGGAAATGTTACATTAAAAATATTAAAGGGCAGCTAAAGTTGAAGTTGTTTTATTCCACATAAACTCAGGCATTAATGATGCAGTCCTGTCTTTGATTTCTAGTATGATCCCAAATTTCAGGAGGATGTTATTCTGCATAAATAATCAAAACCACAGAAACTCATTCTTGAAACTGGTACTGTGTCTTACTGGAGATGTATTGCACACCAAACGAGAATGGATTGAGCACTCTCCTGTCAATGCCTTGTAACATGGTCCTTTTATAGGATGTGCTTTAAAACGGGACCGATTTTTCTTACAGACTGCAATACAAATCGTAGTGTAATTAGTCCTTAATGGCAATAATGAAAGAAAGTAAGAAAAATAGTGAAATTAAAAGAGACAAAGCCTAATTTATTCTAAGTAATTGCATTTCCACCTATTTATTTAAAATCTGCCACTTTCAAATCTTGTCATCTTGCCAATGCAGTAGCACAACGTTCTGCTGCTAGGCCTTATATATCTTTGTAGAATAAAAATCTCAGCTGCAGTATTCCCTTACTCTCAGAACAGAAATGATTCCTTCCTAATCCAAATCTCCTAATGGCTCAGCATTTTGTGCTGAGACATCTTCCATCTTCTTGCAGATCAAATAAGCAACTTTTCAGCTGAGTGTCCTAAAAGAACTATTTTCTATACAGCCACTTTAAAAGCCAAGACTTCCACACACATCTAAAGCATTCTCTTGCTTCAGAGATGTTTTGTGCATTCTCTGTAACCACTTCTTAGTCAGTTTGCTTAGCCCAATACAAACCTCACAGTTAATGACCTCCTTGTTATTTCAAATGCATAGAGAAACTAGATTCAATTCAAAGTCAATACCACTGCAAGGCTATTGTAGTTCTGAAATACTTCCTTGCCAGTCTGTTGGAAGAAAGTAAAAGAAATAAATTTTTTAAAAGTCTAAAAAATAGCCCCCGAGAACAAAGGCACAGTCTGCCTTAACAAGCATGGCTGAATGGCATCCAGCATTTCAGTCTTTCATTGCTCCGTGGAGTTCGGTATTCCCCCCCCAAGTCCTCCCAAATTCAAGGGCTTGTTTTTGATTTTGGATCTACATCTCCAGATCGACTGCTATGAAAACATGAAACATGCACAAATCACTACAGCATTAATTCCCAAATTTGGCAGCCAGACTAAATCAATGGTGTTTGCAAAGCACAAATCACCTCGCGCATTTCAATGGGCTCCTCGATGATCGAGCTGTGGACAAGAGGTTGGGTAATGAGGTTTTTTAGCTGTTTCACAAATAATTGTGTTACTAAAACATATTCCTCTCTGAATGCCAGTGACATTCTAGCCAGTGGTCAAAAAACCTTCCAGGTTCACTCTTTGTAATTCCTATGGCATATCAATGAACTGGCAATATGGACATTCTAGATAGCATGAAATCCAGACACTGCATAAAACACTGAATACACAAGAGGCATCAGGAAAACAAGTGTATGAACACATTATTCACAATTATTCAACTCAGTTTTCAGAGTGACTGCTTGGACTTTCCAGCCTCCCCTGACCTCATGTTATTGCAGCCAGGAACACTGATGGAATCTTCAGATTCCTATTATCACCAAGCATCCAGGTGTACATGCCTTGTGTAACTCGGTCAGTCAGCAAAAAGAATCACCAGCTTTACAGTGCAATGGAAAAGCTTATGCTTTTTTCTGCTCTGCAGAAGTGGACCTGGAAAACGTGGACTTGTTTGCAAAGTCATAATTTGGTAATATGTGGTGGGGTAAATTTTGCTCTAAATCCTGATTTAAAGCTGAACTGAGCTGGGAAGAGCTTAGTTGGTTTAGTTAAAGTGGTTTACTTTTGGGTGTTCTTGCTTGTGGGTTTTCTTCAGTTGGTTGGGGGTTTTTGGGGTTTTTTGGGGGGTTGTTGTTGTTGTTGTGGGTTTTTTTTTTTAATACAACCAGCCGCTGCAGGGCTTGTTACCTGTGTATTTCCTTTTCCACCTGGGAACAGCTGCGTTACTACAGCACATCTAGAGTGTTGTAGTAACCCTGTCTGTACCTGTGGTTGTGTAAGGAGCAGACTATCTGGGAAAAGGCCCAAGTACCTGAAATCTTCTCTATTTATTTTCCAGTACACTGGTTGCTGTAACAAGGGCTACTATTTTTCTTTACAAACCTTGCTTTCTTTATACTGTACCCACTTTAATGAGCTTGTACCACTTTATCTACCTGACAGGTCATAGCAGAATAGGCTGTGGTCTGTAGGCACGTCGTAAGGAGCATGAAAGGTGAAACTAGAAGAGGTTGCTGCATTTCAGAGCTGCATTTTAAGCAAGAGTTACTCCCTGCCTCCTCCACAGCTAGCTCAAAGACAGGACAGTTTCTTTCTTAAAGCTTTCAATGGTTCCCAAAGAGCTGCTCTGACCAACCTGCCTTGCCCACATCCTTTACCACAGTTACCAGGGACTGCTCGTGTCCCAGCAGCCTCCATGGATGCTGTTCCTCAGCTGGAATCGTGGTTACTGGGAATTAAAGAGCCCATGACTTAGCAAGAATCATGCATACTGTAAGGAAGTATTTTCCCCAAATCTGACTCCGAATCCCCTGGGCTCACTCAGCTCCATGTCCAGAGATCAGACCTGCCCGACAGCTGCAGCCCTCAGCTCTTCATCCAGCACCACTGGTACCCCTGGCAGCAGCACTGTGCCACAGCCTCTCTCTGCCTCCCTGCAGCATCGCTCATCACTGAGCCCAGTATCCTTTTCCAGGGGACCAGACACACCAGCCTGGGCCTCCTCATCTCATCCTCCCACAAGTGACCAGTTGTGCAAGCATTTTGTCCTTCCAGATCAAATAACCTGACTCAAGATATCTCACATGATGGGACACAGGGAAATTGAGAAGTCTGAATTGCTATGGTTTCACCTTTCTGAAGTGAAGCACCTGAACCAACAACATTTTTATGTTTTTGAAGGCTGGGGACTGTATTTCTTGATCATGCCTCTGTAAAAAAATGCAGTGGATAACCAAAGGTACTGATACCAAACCTGAAATACTAGTATTGAGAGTATACATGTATGATTTAGCTGGAAGAGCAGAAGGAGAAGGTCTAACAGAAAATACCATGCAGATACCTCCTGATTAGCTCCAGACTACAGTCCCAAAGCTACACTGATGTGTAAAAGATTCCATCTCACCAACAAATGGAAAAGCATCCCTAAATGCCCATGGCATGCTGCAAGCTAAGCAAAACTGAGCTGCTGACTTTGTGAACGTGTGCTCAACGTGATGTAATTATCATATCATTTTGCAGTGCACCATCAAGAATTTGAGCAGGAAGAGCTTTGTCTTCTCTGCTGTGTGACTTAAAAGACAGCAATGTATATTGTTCACCTTCTCCAAGCACCACTGCCACTGTGAGTGTTAAAGTGACAGTGACTAAAAGAATCAATGCTTATTTATTTTTAAATCAATGCTTCACATTTACTTGGATTCATGGAAGAAATAAAACTTTTAATCTTCAAGCAATTCACCCAACTGAAAAATATGAATATACTTGAAACATTTTTGAGAGTATAAAACTGAAATATGCTTCCTTACCACCTCTGATTCTTTTGTCTGCTATAAACTAGAGAATCAGAATATCATTACTGTGATCATGGTGTTTTTATCCAGGGTGGGAAGTCAAGTCTCTGGCTCTCATCGCCCTGATGTACTGCTGACATTCTTGATACCTGAGCAGTTGTGATGAGGTGACAATTTTAGAACAGCAGCTGGCTGTTTATATCTCTTGAACATGCATTTTCTGAGAGAAAATGATACAACTCCTCAAAGTCCAGAATGGTAAATTAAGTCAAGCCTTGTTCAGAATGGCTTTCAAAGAAGATATTCTGCAGTTCCAAGTATTGCCTTCCCATCCCAGTCTCAAGGATAAAAGATGTGATGAGAAGTGGCTGCTACTTGGGAGCACCAGCAGCTACTTTACTTACTGGCCCCCGACAGCCAGAGAGGGCAAGAGGGCACAAGCTCCAGCAGAGAGCCCGTCTCCCCCGGGAGCTGCAGCGCTGCCAATGTTCCCTTACCCCTTGGTTTTTTGCCTTTTTTTTTTTTTTCCAGATCATTAACTGTTAAACAGGGAGAGAAAGCAGAACTGAGTCCTGCTGCCCTGAGAACAGCATAACGTCAAGAAGGGAAGGCTACATTTCATCAATCCTCTGCTAAAGCGAGTGCAGCGCATACCTTTGCCAAAAATAAGCAAAAAGAAGGGTGGAAGTAAAAATAAACATCCCTAAAGCTCTTTGACTTTCTTCTGACAGAATGTGCCTGTGTAAAACAGGCTTTGGCAGCCGGTCCCCGGTGCCTGACTGGGCCCGCCGTGAGCAGCCGCTCTGTGCCGGCGGCTGCCCGGGGGCAGCAGGCACGGGCGGTGGGACCGGGGTGATGGATGGGACGGCGCTGCTGCCAGAGAAAGCCTGGAGGCAGGAGTGGGCAGGGTGGCTCGGTCAGTGGCTGGCTCCAGCTCCAGATCTCTCATGGACCGCGCTCCAGGTACCTTTGCCATTTCACCTTCACCACAAAATCTGATTTTCCACCTTCTTGAAGCCCTCTCAAGACCATGGGGGTTTCCCTGCTGTAGTGGATGGCTGTCTCGCTCCACACCTCCACTATTTTCAGTGCAAAACAGTTTCTAATTTTATGTCCCGAGTGGGAATTTCCAGCTGTAACCTGGCTGCACTTTCAGTGCGGCAAGCAAGCAGGCTGACTCGCAGCCACATGATTTGCTCTTGACATTGAACTGTTTGTTCTTTTCACACCCTGGCCGCTTCTACTGTGCCTAAGCATCAGTCACAAAACGTAAGAGCTAGATTTGCCTACCTACAAAAAGCTGCAGGGCTGCTTGGCTAGGACTCCTCAGCAACAACGAGAGCCTTTTCCATGCTTTGTTTCCGAGGGTGTGCATATTCCAAGCACACCGTGCTCTTGTGTCCTGGTCACTCAGCTCACTGAGATGTGTAAGTGTATGCTGTACTGCACCCACTTCCCTTCCCCCAGGTACCAGCAGCCTCTGACTGCAGTTGTACTGAATCAAAAAAAGATTATATCCGGGGCATTCCCAGTGCTATATGTCCAATTAGGACTTTAGAAAGTTCTAGGCAGACTTTTCATCAGTTCCCTTTGATTTTAAGGGTATCAAAGGATTCAGGTGGAGGTGCAGAGGAGCAGAACAGAAGCTGGACTTCGCCATCTGCTTTAGTAAAGCCTTATTCCCTCCCGTGAAGGCCAGTCACACCTGGGTTAATGCTGAGAGTGACAGTGCCACCTCAGCTCCACCTCTTCCCTGAACCATCGGGGTGGTGTGTCCTCCTGGAAGCACTGGGAGGAAGCAGCCTCTGTACCCTCCTTTGCAAAGACTGCAATCACAAGGAGCTATCTGGACATGGCAAATAAATTTTTTGGAAGTTTTATTTCCTTTCGGACTGGGCAAGTGTCAGAAATTGCTTCCTGAAATGACTGAGATACAACTCTTCTGGCACTATTCCAGGCCTAAATGATGAGTTATAACACCAAGATTTGCAAAAAGCGTCAAGAAAAATGCTGATCAGGAAGTTTTGTGTAACTTCTTGGCAAAACTTGAGAAGGAAAGGATAGTTTAATCTTCATGGATTTATGGTTGCCTATAAGAAGGGGAAAGGCTTGACGTGGCTGTGGTTCAAATAACCAATTTTTAGTGAATTGTTTCTGCAACCTATATTTTATCTGATTGATCCCCATACGTCCATCTGGAGTCCTTCAGACAGTTTGTCCTCTCAGACAGTGCCAGATTCCAGTATGCATGTCTAGAAGGGGGAGAAAATACAATATAAATCCAAACTGAATTCAATTTCTGCTTCAGTGTAGCTTCCCATTAAGACCATACCAGTAGGATTTGTGGAAGTCCTCGAGTTGTCTGCACTAGAGCCTGCTGCCAATAAGAAGGCAAGAACAACCTCTTCCTTCTCCTCTTTAAGCACTCCCCTGTCAGCATTAAAAGTCCTACATATGTAATGCTGTGCAACATGCTTATTTTGTTATTACTTTTGAGTCACTAGTTAAAAGAACTAGACTCATTGATCAACAAATTCCTAAACATCTGCAATATATTTTTAAACTTCTCTATTAACATGAATGTATTCTCACTAGAAAATTAGTGCCTATGTTCAGTTAGAGATTAAATAACTAATTATATATCAAATTTTATTTCTCAATTTGTAAATCAAGGAGTAAACTTTTGTTCATTCTTACTTATCCTGATTTTTTTCAAAGAGATTGTTCTTTTTCTGACTTTGAAAGTGAGCTATTATTTTAAGTAGTGTTACTGGGAATTAACTTACATTGTAAAGGAACAAAGACGATCTTGCAGGCACCACTGATTAAATGCAGCATAAATTGCACCAAGTGCTGGAACAAAGTCTAAAGAATATCAAGATACCATTGTTTAAAATAGTACAAAGCAATCTCAAAACCTTTAGCAAACACACAGAATGTAAGTGTGTTATCTGACTGCCAAAGAAGGCTACTAAGTATGACGTGAAACGATTATAGGCCACTCAGCCTAATTTCATGATCTGAAGTGCCCAGCAAATGACAATATGACTATAATCTGACAGAACACTCTCAGTAAAGCCAGATACCATCTGGTGAAATGTGGGTGAAGCACCTCATACTAATGAATAACATAAAAATGCTTTGGAATGTATTTTAAAATGTGTATGCTTGCCCTGGTTACCCCCTCCTCTTCTGGTGATCTTTCAAAGAGAGAAACAAATGGATCAAAACCTGACCCTGAGGCAGAAAGCCATGACTCTAAGAATGACATCTTTCCAAAGAAAATATCTTGTCTGTCAGCCATGAGCACTTCTCTCTTTGAAATGAGAGTGACAAGGACAAGTTCCTTTAAGAAGTGCCACACTCCAGGCAACTCAGCAGCACACACATTTCTGTGGGTAGTTAAGTACTACTTGAATTCATCTTGGTTAGTCCATCCCATCTCAAATCTATACAGCCTTTAAAGGTTGGTTTCTGAATCCACTTTCCCTGGGAATAAGCCAGTAGTAACTGCCTGGTTTACCTCGAGGGAGTTGCTCTTGAGTGTCTTTGACTCCACAAATGGGCTGGGGAGGAAAGCCCACATTTCAGGGGAGGAAAGTCCACACCTGAGGATTTCCATGCTGAGTCTGACAGTGAGAGGAAAGCACATCCACCACAAGAACCAACTTCATGAGGTGCTTTAGCACCTGATTTAATAGTTGACTCATTGCTTGTGACACAGAAACCTCAGGGCTATAACCAACGTGGCACAGATTTTTCCGGGACGTCTAGAAAAGCTCACTCCTGTTTTGAAAAGGACTAATGACCAGCTCCTTGGTGGGGGATAGGGGGGGCAGAGTGGGTGGTGAGGTGATGGGAAGGAATGAAAAACAGAAAGCAAAGCTAAAAGGATCCTGGGAAATAATTTACCAGCTCTCTTCCAAAGTTCACCTCAGTACATGCATTTAATTATTGATACTTGTTGAATCTGCTGAAAGTCTAGAAACTGTTTTGGAAAGCTTTTGTTGTTGCCTAAACTTACTGTGAGGTGAGATGTCCCTTTTGTCATACCCACTCCAGTCACAACAAACTATTCATTCACCTACAAAAATCTGTTTCATTGGCAAAGTTTAATTTAAGAGGGTTTTTAAGAAAATGTTTCTCAACAGGTCAGGTACCTTTCTGGCAAATGCAAGTTTTATATGCTCAAATACAATTATCTATCTCAAAATAACATTTACCCATTTTAGATTTTAAAAAAATCTATTACTTAGACATGCAATATAAATTAGTATAAAGTTATAAATTATGATTGTACTGATTCTAAGTTTTCCACAGATTGTCCAAGTCAGTTTACTCAAGGGAAGTAGTCTTTCAGCTATTATAGCAGTAGATACCAATGTAGTGCTTGTAGACTTTGAATAATCAAGGAAATAAAATTTTACAGGTCAGAAAATTATATAATTTCTGAAACCAATACTCCCACAGTATGTAAACACATTCTCCTTGGTCTCTCAGTACAGAGCACTGCTCAGACAAACACAGTGGCCAATCTCCATTGGATCTGTAAGCTCTAGTAAACAGTAGAATTGCCTGAAGTCTGCACTGCTTTCTCAGGGAAAGTGGTTAAATTAACCTAATGTGTTTGTTTTCTAAAATCAGAAGGAAGTCAGGTATTCCAGAGGTAGTGCAGACATGGGCAATGATGTGTTTGTGCATAGGTACACTTATAACCAAAATATTAATAATCAGTTTTTTAACGGTCTAACAAATCTATAGAAGTTCTCCCAACATATCACAATCACTATTTTAAGACCATCAGAAAACATACTACATGCTGTTGAAGAGAAGCATAATGCAATCACTGTAAGAGTCTCTTCTTCACCCTTAATAAACAAAGTTTAATTACTGAACCCTTACCTAATGGACAGAAATAACTTACACAGGAGCTGTAAAATACTTCCTGATCCTGTTCACTGTAAGTTAAACATCTTTCTTACTACGGTGTACTTGAACATTTCCATGTTTTGAGAGCTGACAAAATGATTTCCAAACCTTTTTTTTTTTTTTCCCAGGTCTGCAGAAAAACAGGCAGAAGGTTTTGCCAAATCTACTTCAGGAATATGTTTATCCCCCGATTTAAAATGTCTGTGATCTAGAAGAGCAGCTAAAAGCAAGTCTTGCTTCTTTTTGTCCACAAATTCACAGGAAAATGGTGTATTCTAAACAGTAGCATTTGCTATAGCAACTGCAAGCAGAAGTTGGTCAGGTTAAGCCCCAGTCACTTGTTTGTAGTGAATTTGTTATGTTTTTGTATATTAGTAAAAATGAGGTCATAAAAATATTCTTGTAGAGAAAAAATTACTCTTTTCTCCCAATCCGACAATAAATGTTGGAAATATTTCCCAGGTTTTGAGGCATCAGTAGCCACTATCTTTAATTGTTTTCTGAACTGAAACAGGATCATGTTATTCACAGTAAATGGAGTTCTCAATCTAAAATCTTAGCTGCTTCAGAAATGAGTAAAAAATTACATTGAATTTGCCATCATAGTAAAGAGATTTATGTGAATGGCTGCAGAGTATGGTTCCTGTTTACCACTTTTACAACACTAATTTTCATTGTTCTCTGTAAAAACTTATTGATTTTTTATTGCACAAGTTATATTACAATTATTTTTTCTTATCTATTCTGCTTTGCCTGCTATTTTACATCTGACATTACCCCATCGGTCAAAGAAATATTTTCTGCATGTGCTGATAAGCCTTCTGTCCACACACCTAAACTGAACTGTGCAAAGTTGTTCCTCCTCTCAGGAAGGTGAGAAAGAGCATTTCTTCCAACACATACAAGAGCAGAATACTGGGGGAAATGCTACCTTTGTACTCATGGTCCTGATCCATGGACACCAGTCAAACCAATATGCATCACTAGTATTTCAAACTGGTCTCATATCACAACCAGCCATGGATGCACTCTATTTAGTTAATATTTAAGTTAGGAAAAATAGAATTAAAGTCACTCCCAAATCCCAGAAGCTCAAGCATTTAAGCATAATCATAGGTTCTAGTGTTTTATACAAGCTATAGGTGTTTTAGAAATGAAAGTAGATGTAAAGTGTATTTCAATGTGGAACTAATGATGTTAAGATCCTTTCTAATGTAAACTCTTGTTTGATCAAATTCAAAAGACTTGGTGTCTCAAAAAGTAGTGGGCACCCAACTTCTGACATTGTCTACGATAGGAACTCAGAACCTTTCTGGAGGAGTAAAATCCTTCTCTGTTGTTCATTCAGTTGGGCTCTCCAGCCTTCAAGCAAAAGCCTTCAGGCAACACCCATGGACCCTCCACTCCTGCTCTTCTGGAGGCATTCTGCTCCTCATGCCTTTTCTGAGCTCTCACTCAGTTCTCCTCCTCAGTTCCGAAAACAACGTTTTTTTCTCTTTCCAGTTCCACAACCAAGTATTAAAATCCTCATTTTATGACTTCCCTGCCTGCCCAGAAAGTGGCAGCAACCTAGTAACCCTTTGCAGGGCTGGTGGTCTCACCTATTTATAGGCTGTGAAGTGAACATTTCCAGAGGACCTGGTTATGACTTCTGCACAGAAATTTCCATGCCATGCCCGAGTGAAATAGCATTCCATCACTCTCTAGCACAACAACTTCATGAAATTCTGAACTGGTTTTCCCAATAAAGCATATTATATTTACATAGTCACTAACATTAAGTTTTCAGAAGTTCTCCTCCTCACCTCCTTACCTGGGGTAGAGGTACAGCACTTAATGCACAGTGCAGTACAGTGATTCCATGGGTAAAGTCTGTCATCCTCAGCTGTGGCTTAACACCTTTTTCTTTAGAAGACGGATTTTCTTGTTCTTATCCAAAGTCTGAGGCTCCTCACACTAAAGACAGGTGCCTACAGAGAAAAGAGATCCTACTGAAGACAGACCCTTAAACCATAATTATGACACACCACAATGCAAGTGGAGCAAGGATGCTCCTGAAAAAAAGTAGCTGATCACAGCCCCTCAGCACACAGAAGTACAGACCCCAGCCCTCCCAGCCACGTTCTCCTGATGTGCTCTCTCCACCACAGCAACAATTCCTGTCCATGTCCTGGGCTGGAGGCACACCAACAGCTCTGCACCCATTTTTGCTCAGCAGTGCTGCTTCTGCAGGGAAAGAAGGAACGGTGCTACATGAAGAAAGAAAACGACAGGAAAAGAAAAATTAATCCATTTTTCAGAAGTTATGAGAAAGTGAGACTCCAGGTTTTCAAAATTTTTAAATTTTTAATTATTTCTGAAAAACACAGCTGAGCTCTTATAAAAGATTCATGCAGGTTCTAAAGAATGTATTTGATTACCTTAATTCAATTAAGTGTTAATCTAAGAGTTAATTTATCAGGGTATTAGGGACACTTGAAAGTAAAAGAATCTGGATTTTAGGACCTGTTATTTGGAACATTAAACCAATGGACATGAGACCCTATGAGTCAATGTCAGTAACATTTACCACAGGTAATTATTCACAATATTTTAAAATAGATTTTAAGTCCCAGAGCAACCTTTATATGAATGCCAGCCTTTCCTAAACAGCAGATATTTTACTAAATTAAAGGCTTTTTATAACCAAATAACCACACACGCTTGTGTAAGCATTTTCAATGACCTTATGCATTTTATTTCTGGTATGAAATTCTAGTTTCAGCACTAAACTTTCTTATGACCACCAAATAAGATGAAGAACTGTAATATAACAGCTCATGTCTCCACGAGGTAATGGAAGTTTCTGGACAGCACACTTGTTTAAACCAGCATGCCAGGTGCAAAGCCACCAATAGCGTGGCCACTAATAATGAATTAATGGGTTTTGACCACTTTAATAACATGACGTTCTAGTTTCATTCAATTTTTGTTCCACTGCCCCCATTCTCCAAGAATGGTGGTTCTGTTACACTGTGGAATCTGTGACTATTCCTGTCTTTTGAGAAAGAAGATACTAAATATATAAAAAGAAAGATCCACAGGTGAGTAGAATGGTCTAATAATTGCAGAGCAATCTTCAAAATGTTTGTGCACAAGGCAGAAAACAGGGTTAAAAGTGTATCACACCAATGTAGCCTGGAGGTATGAAAAGAGCCAGCTTTGTAAGAAAGTCCTCAGTAACTGAGGACACATATAAAAAGTTAATACAGGTTTGGTATTACTTAGTCATCTCCTTTTCTAGCTTAAAATAAGATTCATAACACTGAACAAACATTTTCCTGACATCTTGGCACATAAGACAAACTATTCTAAGAGAAAAATACATTATGAACAAAGTGAAAAAATACAGTTATAATCAATCATATTCAGTTATAATTTAATTCTCTAGCACTCAGTCTTCTTCTTTCCCTCTCCCCCAAAGCTGGGGGGGATGATTATAAAAATCTCCAGCACATTTAAAATCAACAGGAGACACTTCGGGTTGTGTCTGGCCAATTTAGGGTCAGGGAAAAAACCCAATGCACAGAATATTGTTTTTGAAATTCTAACTACAAATTCCAACTACTCCTGATTTCTCAGGCATTGTTGGATCTCTAATAGAAAATCCAGCAGATGGATTTCTTGCCCATCAAAATCCCCTTACTTTTCCTGTGATTCCTTACTGTCTCCTGGCCACTTTATTTGACATCAACAAATGTTGTTTCAGAGAGTATACAAAACCCTCAATAATAAGGACATAAATCAAGAATTGGAAAAAGGAATTAACAAAAACAAAAATTAAGTAAGACCTCATTTTATGGAAAATATAGAATTAGGAGACTAATACATTTTCTTAGGTTACATCATTTAATGGATTTAAACACAGATTGAAAGCACAGTTCTTTCTGCAGTTCTTTAGAAGATTCCAGTAATTTTACCCCCAAACGCATACATTTTCCAGATTTCAAAATCTGAATATCTAATCTTTTGAATTACTGCCACCAATGAGAGACTTGAGGATAAAATAATCTTCTGTTGGCCTTATTTGTGATATACTACTTCCTTCATATAGAAGCCATATGCTCCCATATAACCACACTGGGAGACCCACTGCCCTACTGGCACAACACAAAAGGCTCTGTATTTCAAACACTCTTCAGTAATAAAGAAATTGAGAGGTGTCATAACCATTTTTCCAGCCATTTCATGGCAAACTGGTTTTCCATTGCTTCCATTCAATTATTTGCCCCAAAGTGCATTCTTCACAAAGGTTTTGAGAAGATTACTGCATGCTGAACCTTCCTCTTCCTGCTTCAGAGAGATAACAAGGGAAGAAGAGGGGTGACATAGGGTACCAGAAAAGTCTGTAAGATTTTCCAAAGCTTGCTGAAATTATTTTTCCCTGAAGAGAGTTTCCAAATTCACTTCACCACCCTTCCAGTTTCCTACAACACTATGTCAGCTAAGTAGAATTGCCTGTTTTGCACAGGAGCCACCTTTATATCTCATTTTCCAGCACTTTTTGCCTGCCTTTTCATGCACTTTCAGTCAAAATAACATTTTAATTTCAAAACTGTCCGAGAGATGTTGGGAGATCAGACTCATCTGTGCATAAGGCTTCAGCCTTTTGAAACACTTTTATCTCCAGCACAATTCAAAACTCTATCAGTGTAAAAAATATTTAGCATCTCCACCAAAGAACCTCTGCTTGGCCAAGTGCCCCAGAGATGTGGGACTTGGAAACTCCCAAGGTGTAACACTGGGTACCTGACAGAGGAGCCAGTGAAACCATTTGTCTGGAGTCAAAATAAAGACAAAAGCAAACCTCATTCATCAACACCCAAGTGTCACAGGCACTCAGGCTTCTGGGTGCTCTCTCCAAGTCCAGCCATACAGGGGGAAGAGGATGCTGCTTCCCAGGATTTCCTACCCAAGCACTCCCTCATTCCTTTAAGCAGTCAAGCTCACTATTCCCCATCCACCCCTTTGATTTGCCAGGATTGGTTTTGCAGGATGGGCCTTAGGGAGCACTTGATCAGAAGCTCAGCTGGGACAGCAGCCTCTGGCAGAGGAGCTGTGTCAACCCCTTTAATCAAGTACAGTGGGCCCAGGAGAAAATATCTATTTGTGGCTTCCACTGAATCAGAACCATCTCTGCATAACATTTCAGTTTTGACTAAAAATCAATAAATTCTGCTGAGTAGGTGTTGTATTGATTATTTTTCCCCGAACCAGCTGTACAATTGCTAAGAAACTGATACACTATCAGACATTTCGGTGACTAAGTAATGAATAATTGGCATTTAATTCGAGCAACTGTCACACCAGACAGTCTCTGAAAGCCTGTTCACAGTAAATACTGGGTTTGAGTGGGAAGTTGCAGGTACATATATTCCCAGTGTGAATTTCTTGATTCTTTCTGCTTCAACTACTGCCTCCAAAAAGCTCACTTCTCCTTTACCTATATTGCAGCATTTTAGTACTGTGGCATTTAAATCCTGTGAGATTTTCAGCCTAAAATTTTAAATCTCACCTGCAGAGATCTTTATAACAATACTTAAATATTTGATTCTGCGTAGAGAAACATCTAGTAATAAGCTTATCGTGTGATAAATTACTACCTGTCAGCTCTCCTCAGATCAAGTTCCATATACTATAGCCATTGATTTTTTCCACAGCTACTGCCCACAGCCAAATTTGTGGCATCATTTGAAAGTCCAAAGAAGAGGAAAGAGACACAGCATTAGAGTTCTGGCTCTCTGAAGCCTTCAAATTCACTTTCCCAGGAATATATTGGTTTTAATATTCCTTTCCCTGGGTACACCAGAAAAACTCTTCCATGACAAAAAGATGTAGTATTGTGTTGAAATATGAGTCCAAATAATTATGTGAATTATCTCTCCAGTTATGCCTTGCATGAAAGAAGATATGGAACAGTAAAGAAAAAACAAAAACAAAAACAAAACCAAACCAAAACAAAACAAAACAAAAATCACCAAAACCAACCCACCTATGTATCTCTTGGTTGGAATGCTCAATAGTTCATATTCATGTAAAATATTTAGAATGAAATAGTCCTTGTATGCAACAGAGCAAACTTGGTAAGGAAGAAGACCCTCCAAGTTTCTTAACCTGAGACAGCTGTCTGCCACATATATCCAATGTATCTTACAGCATAAAATTTCCCTCTCTCCAGTTTCTCTAAGAATGAACAAATCTTGCTACTTAGAGCAAGACACTGCTCTCACCCCACGCACACCTCCTCATCTCCATTATTTTTACTGCCTATGTTTGCAGCAGTTCATTGTAGAAAAAGCTATTAAGGAACAACTGCTCATTTCCTTTTAGCTTGTAAGGTAATTAGACTGGCAAAGCAGTTACAGTGTTAATTTATCCCTGGCAGATAAATTAACTGGTTCTTTGCAGACACTGGAGGAATGACTCACATCATGAGCACAAGTTTATTAACCAGAGTCTTTCCCTCTTTCCTGCCTCCCACCTTCTCCTTTGGGCATAAAATTGAGACTGGAAGGTCAGTTTCACTGTGTTTTATAGTGTTTTCACTAATTGTCTCTGTTTTCTATCCCCAGTCCCAGAGTTCAGTCTCACCAACATTGGGGAGCGACGTCTGCTCTCAGTGCAATTGGATTGGCTCCACTGAGAGCCTTAATCTGTTACTCACTTTCCACAGTCACAGTCATCAGCTAAATATCAGCAATACCTTCTACACCACAGCAGCAACTCTGCCAGGAATGTTACTAGGATCTGATTTTTAGGTGTTTTTACACAAAACACAGCTAGGAAAATTCCCTACAGACTGAAATTAGAGGGCTGGGTCCTTCAAGCAGGCATTCACACAAGCAGCTCTTACCTGCAAGCTTCATCAATGGCACTATTCACGTGAGATTTTATGGTTCAGAGGATTAGACACTGTATGTAATGTCTCAGGCTGAGATGCAGCCCCATAGCCACATAAGGCTAAAAACAGGCCACACAGCACAGCTCTTCTACCTGCTCTCCATCAGCAGCTGAGAGATTCAGAAATACAAATATATTTTTGAAAGTTGCCCTTTAAATCCTCAATTTCATCATCGTTCAGAAAAATCCAACTGCTTGGGATATGTATGCAGACTCCCTTTAAGCCCACCATGGTGAATTCAGCCATCAAACATGCTTGTGTTGTAAACTGTGGTAAATGGATTGCTGCTAGCCCTATATAACCAGTGAATTCGTTTTCTCTAGGCTTGCCAATATGACCTGTTTCAACAAGACTTACATTCAGTTTTTACAGGTATTGTGTTAATATGTTTGTATAATTTTTTTTCTTATTTGATTCCCAGCATATTTAAGGACCTCCATCATGGCAAATTGCCTCTTTATCTTTGTCACGGGATCCCTCTTTATCTGCAGGCCCTTTGGCTCAGGAAAGTGAACCTCTTGCCACATCAAGAAAATTTCAGGTTCTGTTGTTTTTTAGGTTAAACAAGACGCTATGGCAACTCCAAGTAGAACCTGTTATGCTGGCTCAGGTCTGCTGGCAAGGTATGCAAGTTTCAGGTGCTCACTCAAATTAACAGGGATGATGAAGGAGGCACTTGTACTTTAACTCTCTCTAATCCTTGTGGGAATGAAACTCTTAGAGCCTGCATTTTGCTGGTGATGTTACCATGGAAAAAATATCAGTTCTCAGTAAGTTAAAATCTTGATTACCGTGTCTGTGGAATGACGTTTGTACCTCATCTGCTCTTGGACAAGCTTCTGTAATAAAGACACTGCAGTGGGATCTTCTCTGTCCATATGCTGCCCACTGACACCAGTGCCATGCCAGGTGCAGCAGATGTCCGACCAAAGTGCCACACCCTAAATTAGGTCAAGGGACAGGAACATAAAATCCCTTTCATTATTCACAGAAGGGCACAGGGTGCTGATGTGGGCAGTATCCTTGCCAGGAGAGCCCTTCCCAGACCACCCTTGTGGGCTCCCTGGGGTGCAGCAGCAAACTAATCTCTTCAGCATGTAACAGCCTAACTGCAAATCCAAACCTCCTAATACTCTCATCACTGCCCAGAAATGGTGGTACAACAGTCTCACAGACAAAGTTTTCTGCCCTACTCTGATGACTAATTCCACCCACAAATTCTAGTTCTGTTGACCTGGAATGCTAAAACAACCCCAACCCTTAGTCCCTGCAGTTAGCATAACCTGACTGCTAGTTTAGCCTACGTGTGCTTTTTATTTGCTCATTAGCATCAACAAGAGAATTGGCAACAAATGAGAAAAGAAATGACACTGACTATAATGACCTACAGTTCAATTAAGAAAAAAAACACCAAACCAAACCATTAAGCAACAGGCTCCAAAAAGTCACAGTCATTTGGCATACCAAATCATGCTGGGCTAACAGGATTACTGCTTGCAATGAAATTAGGGATAGGTTAAGATTTATTATTTAGGAAAGCAGAGAGTGAAGAGTTTGATTTGTGCTAAAGAGAAGGTCATACCTATAGGGCACGAGGTGGAAGGTTTTACTTTAGTTTTTAGGTTGAGAAGGATTTAAGGTTACTGCCAGTAAGGTCCGAGCTTTTCAGGTGGCTCTGAAAATTGCAAGGACTAGTGTTAGACGTGTGTGTGAGGACTAAAACTTAACTCGGGTGTAAGCAGGTCTCATTGTGCTGGCAGGAGGTAACGGGGGCTGGGCACCAGGGACAAAGGATGAGAACACGGGGAAACCCCAGGAGGGATGAGAGAGCTCCCCGCTGGCTAATGAATTGTCAAAGGTTCGAAAGCTAGTGTGGAAGATGAGTGAGGTGGTGTATTGCCTGGTGCCCTAAAGTAGCAGGAATATCAGGGCAGACAATTTTTGATATTTGTGCTGGTCCAAGTGGGGCTTCCTGTAGTAGTTCTAAGGATACTACTGTGTAACTCTACAACAGCTTCTTAAATTAGAGCTACAACATACTTTTAACGTTCATCCAGTAATTAATCCCACATACCACGCACTGAGCTGTACTGTAGGCAGCTGTGATGCACACAGACTTCTTTCAGTCAAAACAGACTTGGAAGGATCTCTCCAAGTGTACTCCCACCCTTAAAGGGGCTTTTGGGTCTGTGAATCTGTTTTGCTAATGCCTCAAGGTCTGCAGGATGGTCTGCTCTTGGAGATTCCTAAGCAGGCTTTAGCAGCTGGTTGCCAGCTGCAATGGGAGGCATTGTTATTCACGTGGTCTTGTGGGTCCCAAAACAACCTGGCTAGATAAACTGCTCTGCAAGGACCTGAGAAAAAGCTGACCTTGTAGGAGAAAAGGTCTTACTTGTACTTAATCTAGCACAGTAAGAACATAAACTGGACAGAGGCAGTTCAGAGACTGTAGCAAGTTAAAAGAAAAAACAATTCAGAGTAAGATATCCATAGAGGATGCGATAAAACCTCTGACCAGATGTAAAAAACAGTTTTGGATAGTACAAAGGAACTTGTAAAGGGAAATTGATGAGAAAAGATGAGTGGTTAAGAAAACTAAAGAGAGATTATCAGCATCCAACTTCATGGAGCACTGCCAGAGCCTGAGAAACACACTAGAACCTGTGATACCCTGTGATGATGCAAAAAATCTGATCAGCCCTCATTTATCTGCAGTTCGTCTGGTTTCTAGCAGATTCAAAGTTAATCTAACATGTCCCCTAGTTGTTGGTAATAAAGTTACCCCCTAGTGACAGGTGGCTGTGTGACATCGTATTTGCACTTTGAGTGTGAGGGTACTGCACCAGCTCTTCCTCTCTCCAGGGATTCTCTTGCCCCCTCTCCAAAGAGTTGGCAGCTCCTGGCTCATCTGCCTGGCCCTGCTGGTGGGGCACAGAGGCTGCAGCACACAGGGACGCTGATGTAGCTCTGCTTGCCCCCAGCCAGGCACCAGTTGGACTGGATCCCATGAAAAGCACCCTTGTTTTCCAAGAACTCAAGGAAAGCAAATACCTGCATAAGTTCTTACTCATTTTCCGATCTCCTTACCCAGAACTAGAGAGTTTGAACAATTCCTTCAGAGATCATTAACACAAAGACTACCAGGAACTCATTGTCCTTGTCTTCTTCCTGAAACAAAAGGATATCCAGAAGGTCTGTAAGCAGTTAGTCTTGGGGGTTTTCCTGAAACAGCTGCTGTGTTTAAAGGACTGAGTCCACCATTCTCTCACACATCTTTGGCCAAAGAAAAACTCAGAGATAGGGAAACAACCATGGTGTCACTTGTAGGGTCGGAAAAGAATGAAGTGGAACAGAGATAAGGCATGAACATATGCAGCAATAGAGGCAAGGCTCATTTCTGCATGGTCCACTGATATGGAAAACAAATGTAGTCAAGCAAAGAACAGAGCAACTGACACTTTTTTTTTTTTATTGTCCAGGTAGATATTTCTGCATTATTGTTAGGTTTACAGCTAGAACTAGTGCTGCAGAGAGGGTTGCAAAGTGAGGAGATGAATTGTTAAACTAAACTAGAAGGCACTCTGAGTTGGAATAAGGGTGAAAATACTGAAATTAGATTGTTGCTGCTGTAGCAGGAATCTATCTGGCCCTAAACAAGTCTACGTTCAGGACAGGCTTAGATGTAGAGCTCTGAACTGGAAGGAATGTATAGAATTTGACATACCAAAACTTTTGACTTTATTCCCAACCCATAAAGTTAGGCTTTAGTCTTAACACAGAGAAGCCTAGCTGGAAATAAATAAACAAGATATTCCTCCCTTCTAGCAATGTAAGAGATTAAACCTTGAATACTGTAGCCATAAAACCTGAAATCCTCAGGACCTGCTGTTAATAACTGCACCAGTCCTAGCACAAGGCAGATTATTACCCCTTTCCACAAACACAGAAAATCAATTAGTAAATTATACACACACATGCATCACTTATATATGTGTGTATATCCTTCTGAAGAGGTCAAAGTAATATGAAGACCACCAAGATTTTGCACAGCCCTTTGTCCTTGACAGAGCCTTCACGTCTCAGATTAAGCCAAACTTGTAAGGGCCTGGTAGAAAAAAAATCCAAAGTCCAGCTGGAATAGTTATAGACTGGATTATGAGGCTAAGAAACCAATATCTGCTTGATTCCTAGGCATGGCACCTCTAAGGAGTCAAATAGTCAAACTAGTATTTCAGGATCTGCCCTTTCCAACTGTAAAATTGATCATATCTTTGAAACCCTTCTATAGACTGTAGAGAAGCATGAAATATTCTTGCCTCCTGGCATAGTCCAGAGTGCCTTCTGTATTTTACCTTTCAACACTGGTCTTCTGCCCCTGCTGTCTATTTCCCTAACATGACACCTGGGCATAGTTAGAGCTAGGTTCTTTTCATAGCTTGAAAAGAGAATGAGCTCTTACCCTCTGGCTACCAGACCCAACACTAAACTGCCACAAAAAATACCTACTTTCCATCAGGCCCTGCTAGCCATAACCTCTGCCTTAGCTGTAGGCCACAAAAAGACACAAAATAGGCTTCTCTTTTGCAACCAGCCCATCACCAAGGCCAGAGTGACATTCCTTCTGCAGATTAAAGCCTGTCCAACCTAGCTGTCCATTGCTTTAAGGGGAAGCTAAACTTAACTATAACCCCTGAAACTGCTATTGCAGCCCCACCCCAGTCTTCCTTCCCAAGTAATTTTTGACCCCCAGAAATACCTACCATTTGTATCTCTGAAGGACATGAACAGTCAACAAAGCCAAAGCAAAGCCTCAACTACACCCCGAGTGAACACTGCACCACAGATACTTTACATCATTAATCTGACTGTTTCAGGTACCATTCCTTAGTTCCAAGCATGAGCACCTGGCCAGACCTAATGATAAAATAATGTCTTCAACACTCATCTTCCAATCGCAGACCCTGGTCTCAGTTCCAACACTGGCACCAGACAAAGCTCAGTGACTGCCAACATCTTCACGAGGGTTTTTTGTATCTGCTGCCTCCTAGAACCAGCCTCATATACATCACTGTAAGCCTCAAAAAGTCTATCAGTGGAAACAAACTACTCTGCCTCATACATCCAGAACCATAGACTGGCAATATTTTTGGATTATGAAGATGCTATAAACTATACTGTGAAAGCCAGCAGATTCCAACTTGCACCAAAACCAAGCTTACATCTGATTTTCTCAGCATCACCCTCAGCAACAGTTCAGTGAGTTTTTCAGGGTAAGCAATAAAGCTGAGCATCTGGCTCTTTGTAGTTAAAAACCTCAACCCCAAATTTATATTGATGCAGTCAGAGACCCCTCACAACAGATATACTCCAAATGAAGCCTCCTGGAATAAAAGGTTTCTTGTGGGGCATGATGAGGAAACAGATGTCCAAGCAAAAAAACCTCAACACAGCTGCCTGCTAGAGGGATTCTTTGCACTTACATGTGGTTGATATTGACTTGGCATATGAGGGAGAAGGAGCGTTGCAGGGTTTCACAAACTGGCTTTGCTTCTCTTGAGTTTGCAGTGCAAATATAGGCAGTATCACAGGGCATCTCAGCACTATCACAGTTTAGGTTGTTTTGGTATTTGAATCCAGAGTGATTCCCAAACATTTTTGTTATTGTGGCTGCAGGCAAAAATTTGAAGCCACGGATGATGAGGCACAATTCACTTTAAGTTGGATCTAGAAAATTATACAGCAGCTGTCTAAATACTCTGGAATTCCTTTGTATCTGATGGAGGGCAACAGGTAGTCAGAAGGAGAAATTCCTCTTGAGCTAAATTTAAAAATCTACTCTGAGATGGCATGAATCATATTCATCATGAACCTATTACATACTCAACTGTATCTCTGTGAAGACAGCTGAAGGTGAGTAATTTATATGCAGATATCTGCATTTAGTCAGATAAATCTTTTAAACTTTCTTACTAACCTGGAAGATCAGGATCGTGAATAATCAGCAAATTTCCATACATGTTGCCTTTATGGCATTATGATTTATTGCTTTATGAAAAGGACTTTAAAGGGTATAGCATGACATGAGATTTCTTGTATCTGTTCTAAGGAATTTTTTATTATTATTATCTTCACTTCAGACTTAAATCCACCCGTGAGCTAAAGGAAAAATCTGTCTATTTGTTTGCAATAGTTAAAAAATTTGTTTAGGACTGCTGGTCAGGCGGCAAAGTCTGGCCTAGCAAGGCTAAAAACCAGCAGAACAGTGAAAACTTACAGTATATGAGCATCTGGCCTGGCTCTCTTTCCTCTCACCTGTCGAGAACCAGAGGTAGGAAACCAGGAGATCACCACTACCAGAAGTGGTTAATTTCTTAAAGTCACCTTTGGGGAATGCTCCAGCATCTGGGAATTGTAAAATTGTTCCTCTACTCTTCACTAGGGTTTAGTCAACTGCTGTATGTAATACACACAGTTCTTACACATTACACTTAATTACTTAGCTGAAAAGGGCCATCTGCAACTCCAAGATCAGGGCTTCTCAGCTGATTACAGAAAGTAATTTCTTTATGCTCATCCTTTCCCAGACATGGTTGATTAAATGATGAGATTCAATATAATGTATGGGGGGAGCACTGACTGCTCCTCCTTGCAGAGTGTCTGATTACAGGGTACACAGCTGTAAGAGTGAGCAGTTTCTGAATATAAACTTGGTGCCTATCCATTTGCCGTGGACCATTCAAGAAGCTGATTCACAGAGATAAGTACAAGTAACACAGCAATATTTCAATTCCATTATTCTACCAATGGCATGTAATTTCACAGCCAGTGACAATTAAGCTAGCCAACTGTATTTTTATTTAGTCTTTAGTATCCCAGCACAGCTTTTTGCTTACTTTGCCACCAGTTTAAAATCCACATCCTCTCCAAAGATTATATTAACATTGTACAAAACACTCCAAGCCATACTATCTTATTGAATATTCAGGGAAGGAGGGTGTTTGTGTGAGTGATTGCCTGTCACAGAAGCCAAGACTCACCTTCCATTTCACATCCAGGAAGCAGTATTAGCTCCCAATGAATATTCAAAACACTACTCATCAAACGCTATGACTACAAAATGCTATGACTATGTGAGTTGCTCAAGTGCAGCTTGAATAGATGTGCCTCAGCTGGCCGGATCAGACACATGCCACATGTAAAACCCCTGAAGTAATATTGAGGACAGCACAGGCTGAAAAACCTTCTCAGGCCAGGGATAAAAGACTTTACTTCAATTCCATGCTGCCTCGGTCATATTATCAGCTGTGCCCAATTAGCCACCTTGAAGCTGAATTTATCTTATTTATGTCTTCCCATCCCAACCTTCTGTGTCTCTCTCTTTTTTTTTTTTTTTCTTTTTTTTTTCTTTCCCCCTGGTTCAAATTGATTAAATTAAGAATATGTGAACTAAAGTAATTGAACCGTTGCATTGTTAAATCAGGGCCAATGGTCATTGAGAAACTGATGTTCTCTATTCTGAACACCTGTGTTTTTCCCTTCAGAGGAGAAATCAATCTATTAAGGAGAAATTTAAAGTACCCTTGGAGATAAGGTGAGCTTCTCCATGTTTGCTACATATGAGAAAGTTTTCTGGCTCACAGTGATAAGCAGGAAACATTTCCTCTTCTCAAACCCTTATTAAATGATTTCTAACTACTCTTCAAAGGTAGGTAAAAACAGAGCCACTTTGAGAGAACCTGTGGACTACAGTATGGAGCTTGTAGACCTGAAAAACAGCCCTTATCTTCTAAGATTGTCAGAAGGATTTTAAATGATAATTACTTTAAAATCACTCTAAGGAAAGTGAGGTTAAAAATAAAAGCAAACAAAATCAAATAAAATCATCTGTTTACAAAATACAAACAAACAGTACAGGTGAACAATTTGTAGGAGAAAGTACAAAGGAAGAAAATAATGTAAATATCCTAAACCTAGAGTCTGGATGCTGCTTAAGGATGCCAGAGCTGTATGAGGAGAGGAGCCAGAGCACTTCTTCTACGGGCCAGAGAATGAAGTGTAAACAAAGAGAAGAAAAGACTAGAACACAAGGAGCTGGCAAAGGCCTGGGCTGCAGAGGGAAATCTTGCTTCCCTCCTATAAATGGATACTGAATGATGTCAGACTACTGAGTACTCCTCAGATGGAGCTGCTGGGAAGCAACCATGTTACAGAGACTGTGAGACCTTTAGTGTTAGGTCTAAGTACACTGAGATGTTGCACCAGTTATTTAGACTGGGATTTTTCTCTGTGTTCAAGACCCATTAGCAAACCACTTCTCTGGTTTGTTCTGTGTATAATGGAAATTGAATTACCATAATCAAGTCATGGTAACAAACATTTTGGTTTACAGTAAGTGCTGAGGCAGCAAGTTATTACCTTCTCCAAAACAGAGTTCCACAAACATTTATTTACAACATATTGATTATAATTTTTCAAGGAAATGCTGATTACAGGTTCAGCAGGTTCTCTTCATTTAATGTTGTGCTCTGAAGAGACACATATTAAAACTCCATGCAACCAGCTTTCAGTCTGCCAACCTCTTTAGTGAATACATCCCATTTCAGTTTCCCTTCTTTGGGGAAAACACTGAATTTCCAGGGTCCTTGTGTGATTTAGAGATTATCATGATAACCGTGAAAAAACTTGATGTTAACTAATATCTCAAAATCACTCATAGTGCAAGCCAGGATAAATGGTTTCATTTTATTTTATGGTTATTTGCAGAAGCCAAAAGCAATAAGGCATTTCAAAGGGATTTTTAAAGTCAGAAATTAAAGAAACACATGCTTAACTTGATTAATGTCTATATATCTATCAGATGAGCTGTACCTGAGTATTTGTCATTCTCTTGCATCCCTCAAGATATGAGCTCAAGAGGGACTCCCAGGTTCTTGAGCCTATTATTTCTTTTCCTTTCAATTTCCAGGTCCCTTCTTGAAGTTCCCCTGAAATTCTGTGTGCAGATCTCTCCCTTGCCCTGGAGTGATGCTATTCTGCACTTCATTCAAGGGGTAGCTTTGGCAATGTGTCTCCCAAACCCTATCCTTGATGACAGTCAGAGAAACAGCTATTTACAGCCTGATTCAAGACATATTTTCACAGTCATATGAGGGACACCATTACTGGATGGTTGTGCAACCCCTTACCCTGCAACATTTCTATTTCCAGTTACTTGGATAAGCACAGCAGCCCATCTCCTCACACCAGTCAGGACCATTGCTGCTGGACCATGCTTCAGGTCCCTTACTCATATTTTTCTTTGGCCTATGCAGCCATGGTAGGATCTTCTCTCATGCAGAAGTATTTCACTCACTTTCCTATGAGCTTTATCATAGCTATTCATCTAGGTATTTTTTACATATCATTTTAATAAAAAAAAAAAACTTAGTAAGTAGTATTGTCTTAAAATTCAAGAAGGGTGTTGATAGAGAAAAAGCAGTGCTTAAAGGCAAAGTGGCAAACTGCCATTAAAAGTTAGAATTTGCATCTACTTGCTAGAGAATTTAATTTTTTTACAGTTTTAGATCCTACTTTAAAATCCCTTCAAAATATGCTGGTTTTAAAATTCTCTCTATGCTTCATTGTCTTATTTGAAGTTTAAAAACTGAGAGTATTTGAATTTGTGGAAACACTAACAATATTAATTTTCTTTTTCCCCCTATGCACTACTACATTCACATTTAAATATGAGCTTTAAACAAAAATGCATTGGAAGTGAAACACAGCTGAGCATTCACCCTTGAAAACTGAACAGAACTGCTTATAGATAATTTAAAAGTGCATGCATATTATATTTGGCTTCCTTGGGAGTTACCAGAGAGATGCCAGCTCGTTTGCCAACTATTTCAAAGTAATTTAATACATAATGCACTCTAAATGTATGACACAGTGTGTGGGAAAATTGGCATTTCTGTAGTAAGTTACTATCTAAAGGAAGAGGAAAAAGAAATTATAACAACTGCTTGTCAAGACATTTATTCCAGTGGCATCTGCCAATGTGGAAATGAAAAAAGAGCAGCATAAATGGGGTGTTCTTAAGATGTGATTCAGAGTGTGGGAAGTGATGACAAGTAGTAGAAGAAATTTGCTGCCATTAATATTCCTAATAATTGTTTTTAAGACCCATGATGCACTGACTTTTACTTTAAGCTTGAATACATCTTATTGAATAAAGCCTTCTGCAGGCTTCAGATGAGGTTTTCAGTCATGCACACTGACCACCAAACTGTCCTGCTGACCAGCTGCCCTGAGTTACTCCACAGAGATTGCTTGATAGGAACTTTCCAGCACAGGGCAAAAAACATCACAAATCTTTCTGCACCATTAAGGAAAAAGACACAGTCCCACATTATTTCCTGCCTTGTCCCTGCTTGGTGTCTGTGCTGGACCTGATGAAGGCAGTGACAGTGAAGAAGACTCTGCCTGAAGAGGTGTCCAGGAAGTGACTGGAATAACTTGTCAAAACGTAGAATATTCAACTGTGAAAGTAAAGAGCAAATGGAATATATCAGCCTGTGCATGGCAAATACAAGAACTGACCTCTAGGAAATGATAGATGGGTGAGAGCTCTGGATGAAGTGACTGGCAGGTATGAAGAGTGCAGCAGTTCATGGTAACTCTTGATGCACAGAGCCAAATCTGGCATTAGCTAAGCTGTTTACTCTGTGAGAGTGAATGCAAGTCAGCAGATAAAATGCCAAGGTAGAGGGAAATGAGAAAAACTGGACCTGTTCCTATTTCTTACTCTGTGCAAGTTCATCAGCTTTTGTGCCACCGTTTCTTTTTACATCAAAATGGGGAACAAAAAAAAACCCAAAAAAACAAACAAATGAGATTTATATAGGATCTTAGCAGTCATCTCAGGGTAAGAATCATCTCATATAAAACACTGAAAAAGAAGAAAGAAAGGCAGGAAAAAAGGAAAATATACATCCCAAATGTATCTGTAGCAAGTTGTTTTTCCAGCACAGCCTGTGACTATCATTTATAGATGACAGCTTTGTATCAAGATTCAAAATCCCCATTCTCGGTTGTTTTGTGCAATCTTCCTAAGTTTCTAGAAATCATGAAAACACTTGTAGAGAAAACCTTTTTTGCTTTTGCAAGGAAAACTGCACTTAACACGTAACTTGGACTCCTTTCTTTTGTTACTCCAACAGGAAAATGAGCCAGACCTCCAGTCCTGCTGCAGTGTACCAAGAATGCTCCTTTTTCCTCTGCAGCAATGGTCTGATCCATCTGCCACAGCCACAGAAAATTGTGGCCCTGATCATGAACCAGGATTTTAATGCCAGGCTGCTATTCCTGCAGCAAAGCTTGGCTGTACAGGAGGACACTAAAGGGGAAAGCCTGTGGTTTTCCCCAGGATATGGCTTTCATTTACAGTTATGGGGCGCTCTTTTCAGGTTTGTTTTTCAGCCTTTGTTTCAGGCTTCCAAGAAACAGATGCCCAAGGAAGTAATATGGATGTAGAGTTCAACTTGGTGAAGCTTGTGTGTACAGGGAGTCACTACAGTGGACTTCATGCTGCTGCCCTCATAGAGTGCCTGCTGAAGAGGAAATGCACATTTAGGAACTTCTAAACAGCTACCTCAGCTGTAGAGGCTGCTCCACAGGAAGAACTCTCACACATAGTATGATGGCATGTCAATTTTAAGTGCAGCTTGAGTATTGGTCACTGTACCTCAAAACTGGTTTAATGTAAAACACAGGTCTGAGGTTAAGTTTTTAAAGAACTGCTGAATTTTTCATTCCCCCACACCTGAAAGTATAAGAAGGCAGATCACCACAGATTTGGTGAGTAAGGATAAGGTAAGGAGGGGGAGGAGGAAAAAACCTTTATAAAATTTCTTTATTACTCAGCTTCACATCCTACTTTCTTGTACATTTTCCCATAAGCCACTTATCAGTTGAATTTGTAGACTGTGACCTTTTAGCTTTAGCAGGAAGAAAAACAAAAGCCCTGGGCTTTCTTTAGCTCAGCCTTTGAAAACTGGTGGACATTTAAGCTTAATATACTAAAATTTCAGTTCCAGAGACACGCTGCACAGTACTTGCCAAATAGAATGCCAAGACAGTCACAGGGAAATTGTCTTTTTGACAGCACACTGTATAATGTCTGCTGGGGTGACTCCAGTTCCAGCAAGTCATAACTAGAGGTCACACGGTCTGGATGCACCCTTGTGTCCAACATCTGTTTTCCACCAGGTCTAATCTCCAATGAGATACAAAGGCAAAACACATTCATTGTTTTGACATTTTTCATTATCTGAAGACTGGAAGAATGTTAATATAAGAACAGAAAAACAGTCACACTTGGGGAGTTTACAGGTTCATATTTTCCCTTGCTGTCTCCATCAGTGGCCCACACTGATGTACAAGAGCAGCTGTGTTTGCACTGAGCTTCCTTGGTGCATATCCCAGTCCACCATGCAAGGGTCTCTGGGGTCAAACCTGGCACCTCTGAATCTTTTTTTTTTTCAAGAATTTATCCAGTTTCATTTTGAAGAGCTATAAACCTCAGACTCCCACAAGTTCCTTTGTCAGAAGCTTCCCAGTTTATTTGCATGTTTCCTAAAAGTTATCTGTTTTGTTTGTTTGGAATGTGCTGAGTACGAGTTTTGATTGAGGGCTCCTAGCTGTAGTGCTGCAAGGTACAATAAGCATTTTTCCCTAGACTTGTTCTTCATACCCACTAGCAATGTTATAATATCTGACAGACTCAGTCACCTTGCTTGCAGGTCGAAAAGTGGCTATTTAGTCATTCCTTGTTTGCTTTCAGCCCTTTGCTCCCTCTTCTCTGCCTTTCCCAATTCTTTTATACCTTTTTGAGGAGCTGGAAAGGGGTTGATGGAGTACAACAGGAGTAAGCAACAAGATGATGGCCAAAAAATCCCCTAATCTGTTTAGTTCCCCCTTCCTAAGTTGCCAGGCAATGCCTACAATAAACCCAATGTCCCTTAAAAAAGGGCAGCTCAGATTCCAACACTGTAAAATTGGAAGTGGGTTTTGCCTCCCTTGATATTTATCTGTGTTGAATTTTACCTGCTATTTCATCACACAGAATTTGGAGATCCTTTGCATTTAGCCCTTACCTTTGCTATCCTGAATATCTTACTGCTCATTTGATCACTTTGTTCAGAGCTTTACTGACCTTGAACACCTCTCTCTCCCAACACAAAGCTATATTAATCTCTGCTGGCTGGAATTCAGTGTAAAAACACTCCAGGACTCCTAACTTCTCTTTCCTCTTCATCTAGCTAGTCATACATCTCAAAGATGGATGTCCACAGCAGCCTGGTTTAAAACTTTGTTACATGCCTTTTGGTGGCTGAGCAGCTGGATCTCCTATATCAATATCTCTGCTAAACTCTTCAGGAAAGCAGCTCTGATATGTTTCTGAGGAAAAAGCTTTGGCAGTGTTTGCTCGTCTCCCTATATATCATATTTACCCATGTGTATTCTTTTCTTTGGTGCAAGTCCTGATGATTTGCTTGCTACAGACATAGCAGATGTATTTATCTATTTATCCATTGTATCTCAGGTATCTTCTGAAACACCTTCAAAAACTGGTGTCATAGTTGAAACCTTCAGCTCTCCAAATACATAAACAAGAGGTCATGGATCACAGTTAATTCAATTCTGAGCTCCTTCAGAAAACACAGTGTGTTATTACTAAACATAAGCTCCCAAGTTCCTGAGACTTCTTGGAACGTTTCAAAGGAATTTTAAGTTTCTGCTTTGTACCTTACTGAACACCATTTCTATCACCCTAGATGCCTTTCATTAGTTGTTCTGCACTCTTTGCCACTTTCACACTGGACTACTTCAAGTTCCTATTTGATCCGAGTATTTTTTCTAAGAAATTCACCTGCATTAGGGGAATTTGAATACTGGTACTTCTGTCTTGTGCTGCCTCATGCTTTTAGTTTCCTTTCTGCTTTCCCCTCTTTTTTGGCCATAACTCAAAAATTATTTAGTGCTTTTGAAAACTGTTTGGCTAAGAACACTCACAATATTTATCCATCAACAAAGACTGCATGGGCAGCACCAGTAAATCACAACTTGACCCGAAGGAACCTGGAGTGGAAAGTGAAATCCATCAAGACTTTTAGTGCCAGCATTGTAAGAATCAAGTTAAATTCCTAACATAACTGATGTCAGCTGGGGTTCTGATTCACTGCAATCTTTTAATCTGAGTTTCTGCATTTGAATGACACTTTGCAGCATCAGGATGATGCCAATCAATCTGCCCTTCCTATTTTGTGTAGTCCTTGCTCTGATTCAGCAGTCGCACTTACAAGTGTGACTGTGTGTTTCCCCATGGAAAGGACAGATGTTGCAACATGTTTTTTAAAGGATCCTTTCTCAGTCCTATTTCTCATTTCCTAAGCCCAGGGGTTTATCTGGTATTCAGAGTTGGTGTCTGGGGTGTAACAACCTTAGAATCAAAAGCAAGGTGCTTCTCACGTAAGACCAGTGGAGCTGACGAGCCTACAGAGCAGCTGCAAGTGTGCACAGACTACGTTGCCCAAACTAGATCCACACTTCTCATCCCAAGAAATTCTGTGATTTCCCTCTTCCAAGGTTCAAACCCACTGGCTACTTTTTCAGCACACTTGATCAATAGGACTGGATTCTGAAAATACCATTAGAGAAAAACAAATGTCAACAATAGAATTAGGGCTCTTTCATTTCTCCCCAGAAAATAGAAAACAAATATTGTAAATTACCCATCAATAACTCAAATGCTAATGCTTGAAATTCTTTTCCCTGTTGCAATTATAGAAGCTGTTCCGTGTAATAAAAGGTTATTAAGGCAATACTTAATGGCCTTATTCATAATTCTAAGCAAGCTTCATTTAAAATTTAAACCTACCAGGCTGTTTGAATGTAAATCACAATGCTCTAGAGTAAAAAAGAAAAAAAAAAAGTGAGAACACCATAAATTTCAAGTATTTTCAGACATGTCTCTTCCCATCATTTCTGTTACATCAGTTTTACCGCTCACTCTCTCTCTCTCACTCAGACCATTCAATATTCTTCTCTCAATGCTCTCAATGTTTTTTCCCATTCTTGGCTGAATAACTCTCCAAACAATGTCGTGGCAGTGGAGGAGGGGTTGCCTTCCTGGAATATGCTTACTTATCAGAATGGATATCTAAATGGTCTCAGGGCAAAAATTAATGCTATCAGGCCATTACAAGAGAGCCTTCTGAGATCATTAGAAGCTGCTCTGCTGTGCACAGCTCTTGGTTGTACAGCCACTCTCAGAACAAGCACCTTAATCCTTTCCTGTTGAAACTTTGGTCAGAATTACAAAAGGGGTTGAGGTGTTTTTGTTGGTTTTGGGTTGTTTAATTTTTTTTAATGCTGTTGTGAAAGGCAGAACTCAGTTTATGATTAACTTAGCCAGACTGTAGACCTTATCTCAGCTCATAATTAGCATGGCTATTTTTTGGAATACCGCCTGGTAGCAAACCTGCACACACAAATAAATAATTTCTCCCACTCTGAAGACTTTGCCAACTTCACTTGAGAAGCATCTAAATTATTTGAGCTAAGAGATAGCAGCATGTGAAAAGAACATGAAAATAATAAACCCCTTATTTTTTTCTTTTGGCCTCAGGAGCAGAAAGGTTTCCAGGAACAGAACATGATAGGGTTCACCAGTTTCCGTCTCACATTTATAGTTGGAAAAGGTCTTTTGATAGGTTCCATGACAAATCAATAAGAATTGCTCCACAGGGGGTTCAGCAAGTACTGGAATAAATCCAATTAGTTGCTAGGTAAATGCATTTATCTTTGTCTTCTAAATCAGTTTTTTCTTTCCTGAATGATCTTTCTGGACAAGGAGCAGCGTGAATGAACAAATGAATGCTATTGCAGCCAGGGCAATCTTTTGATTAAGGTAAGTGTGGGCTTCTTCTCACCTCTGCTGCTACATACTGATGAGGTGAACTGTGCTGTAAATATCAGTTCAAAATTACTTTTTGTCTCTTCTGTCCATTTCAAATGAAACACAGAAACTGAAGACTAGCTGCAGAGTACCTCTAGTGTGCACGTGATTAGAACAATTAAGCTATTTTACTGAGTGACCCCAGTTCAGGGCTCAGCCTCTAAAAGAAAGGCCTCAAAGATCCTGAGATGTGGTTCTTTCTTCCCTATTTAATAACCAGAAGAAACATACAGGCAAACAGACAGAAGACAAAAACTACACCCCACAAAGAAAAAAAAAAGGACTGCATATTTTTTACTACTTAGAATAATTATTATCCTGTAACACAGAAAAATACTATTTTTAAAAGTTAGCTGAGAAGTACCAAATGGGACCCAAATTAATTTCATTTATCTCTAGACCAAGAACAATATCTTAAAAAATAGTTAAAGAAAGTTATTCTAATTCCCAAAGCAAGTACCATGAGGTTGGGTTTGGGTACAGTGGTAAATATCTGCTCCTTTCAAATGATTGTACACTGAATGACAAAAGGGATATGGATTGCAGGGGGGTTCTTGCCTGCCATAGTACTGCTACTGCAATCACATTATTCCTTTTGAAAACCCAAGAACTTATTTCAGTTTATATGAAGAAGGTACAACTGGAAGCAAACACTCCATGAACAAGAACATACTTTGCTTAGGAGTTTATTTTTCCCCTTAATGATCCGTGAGAGCCACATGTGTCCAAACGATTTTGAAAACTAATTGAAATCAGTTGTCCAGCAGGAGGCCACAGAGATGATGAGGGGTCTGGATCATCTCTCTTATCAGGAGATACCACAGGACCTGGGCCTGTTCAGTCTGGAGAAGACTGACAGAGGATCCCATTAATGTATGTAAATATCTCCAAGGCAGGTGTCAAGAGGATGATGCCAGATTCTTTTTGGTCATGCCCAGTGATAGGACAAGGAAGTCAAGGAGCTCCACCTCAACGTGAGGAAGAACTTTACACTGAGGGTGGCAGAGCACTGGAACATGCTGCCCAGGGAGGTTCTGCATTCTCTCTCTTTGGAGACATTCAAAACCCCACCTGGATGCATTCCTGCATCACCTGCCCTAGGAGACCCTGCCGTGGACTAGATGATCTCCAGATGTCCCTCACAACCCTAACTGTTCTGTGATTCTCTGTTTCTGTAAACTGAGTGAACTCCTTCAAGAAAATGCCCTGTGGAGGAGGAAAAGAACTTGCAGGATGCTACAACCACTGTGCTACAAACTTTACGTCTTACCTTTAAGAGTTTTAAAAGCCATTTTTCAGATGCAAAATCAATGGATATTCAATTCTATATAGGGATTAGGAACATTATACAGAGAGCCTTTCTACTAAGTAATTTTACATTTCACAAAGGACGACCTCTAAGCACTCTCTTCAATTTGCTGGCTGAAATGCAGCCCCAGAGATGCGTGAGGCGTTGTCCAGCACATCTATGACGTAGCCTCACTCCTCTCAATTCTTTCTAAAATCCAGCCAAATTTCACAGCTCTATGACTCACTGTCCTCAGAGAGGCATGTTTATGTCACCTCACTCCCTGACTCCTTCGAAGGGCACTGCCACATGGGCATTGGTTTCAAAGCTCTCATTTTCAAACACCTCCACATCCACTTCAAACACCACCTCCATCTCACCTTGTGAGGTGACAGCATTATGAGAAACAGAGCCAGAGCCAGAAGATGGAAAATGGAGTGATGCTCCTCCTTCCTGTCATGATCCCTTTCCTGACTGCTACGTACAGTGGGCGAACCCGAGAGACCTGCATGGTGAGAGTGTGGGGATGACATTTCTGGGAAGGCAATGTTCTCTAAAGTACCAGAAATGGTTTTTACATTATTACACATGCACTGGAAGATGTTACAAACCAGACACTCTAGACACAAGTTTTAAATCATGGTTTATATTGGACGTGACAGCAAAGATGAAGATTAAGGCAGCTTTCACACCTGAATTATCTGCTGACTTGTGACAGTGAGAGAGGAGGAAGAGGGCTCCAGGACATAACAGGAGACATACATCATGCCAGGTTGTTTCAGTATGGACTTTCTTCTTGGTTGTAATGAAAATCCTTTTGTTAACTTGTCAGAGACACATGATACCTAAGTGGAGGTGGTCAGAGCAGAGTTTGCCTCCTCTGATTGCACCAGAAGCATCTTCAAGACTTAGGAATAAGGGTATCCTTGCAGTCATTTATCCCAATTACTGGACTACCTGTCCAAAGGGTAGTACTTCTGAGAAGCTGGGTAACAGTCTCACTGCTATCATCATGGGCTGCATTTTGGCAAGAGTGCTGTACTACATCATTCCTGACAACTTGAAGGCCTGGTGGGCTCACTACACACACCAGGACAGAGGAAAGAAATACAAATGGCTCCTCCACCTCTGTGTCCCTGGACATGGGTAGGTTAGTCCTGGAAGTTTCCTTGTTTGCAGGAGAAATCTTACCAGAACTTGCCTCCAACTATTACTTACGCCACAGCTTTAATTACTCAGTTTTGCCATTAAGCCATGGGCCATCAAGTTTTAATGCAATCTTACATTGTTGATTAAAACATTGTGTTATTTCCTGAATGTCAAACAACATATGACAATAAAGTAGGCATGAAAGATCAGGAAAACAAATGTTCAGCTACTTCAGTACTGAATGCAAAGCAAAAATGATGGATCTTTGAATGCTTTTGTATTTGCTTGAAGCTTTATAACAATAAAATTGACAATAGTAATTAGTTTGCCTTTCAGAAAAATGAAATTTGAATATTCCTGGATTCTCCTGAGCCAACAGCCTGTAGCTAAAGCATATTAACTTGCTTTCATTGGCTCTCCTATTACCATTGGTAATGTATTTTTTTTTACTCAAAGGCTGAAATAGCCCCAAAACTCTTACTATTTCTAAAAGCAAGTTCAGATGCGCTGATGAACAGTTGTTTAATCTAACATGAACATCTTGAAGTTATCCACATCATCCTAATCTCCACATACACGCAACAGAGGGCTACAGATACCTCAAGAGGATGACTCACAAAGTGATGTAAATTAAGTGGGTCTGATGAATTACCTTCTCAAGGGGCTTATTTCTCTCAACTGATGTAAATAAAGCTTAAGGTGACTAGCTTGGCTTTAGCAAGATGATGTTGCTCAGATAGACACATTAAATTACATCTATTTTCCAATTTTCTTAAAATATGTAGCAATTATACATTAGAGCACTTCAAATTAGAACATATCTTCAAAAGCATAGGAGAGCTATCTGACTTCAAATCTATTCTCAGTCTCTTAAAGTATTTTAAGTATATAGTTATCTTCGCTCCTGATACTCTTGCAGTCATGTCTGCCCCCAGCTCAATCCCTAGGTCTAGGAGGAATCAGAGGCCTAGAGGAAACACAAATGCCATTGATTTCTTTGACTTTGATGAATTTCTGGTTATCATCTATAACCAGGATTGAGAAAATAACCCCCTAAAGAACAGAGCAACTCAGGTCTTCTGAAATGAAAACATTTCTGGAAAGGGAGGCTTATGTCATTTTGTGCCTGCAAGCAGCAGTCAGCAAAAAGAAAGACTACCAGAAAGACTCACCATCTCAGAGCAGCAGGTTTTTTAAAGTTTTGCTACACAGCATGCTACCATCAGCTTGTCAGAAACACTGCTGCCATTACGAAGTCTAATTCTCCCCTCCTCACTCCTCACCTCCCTGAGATTATTTCTCGTCTATAGCTGGGTTATTTACTCTGAGCAATCATTGACCTTCCCAGAACTGAGGAAGATCTGTCAATTGTTGAAACTCTACGAGACCCTGTCTGAGACATTACCCAACCATGAGCTAGGTGGTTGGTTTCACATGAGTATATTTCATTATAATATACCACACCAACAAAACCTCAAATAATCACCAATTATTTTCAGTACCATGGGGAAGAGAGGAGAGATCTGCAGAAGGCAAATTGCATACAAAGAAGGACATGGGAATGCCAGAACAGACTGACTGATATCCAGGAAAATAAAGGAACAATTTGTCCACATGTACACACAAGATGACAAAGGGATCAAGCAAAAAACCTAAATAGTTTTGTTTTGCCAAAAACTTATACTAGATGAATCTAATGTCCTTTTCTGACAAGGTGGCTGAGGGGGAGCCTATATACACAGCTTACAATCATCTCACATGACATCCTCATAAACAAGCTTTAGCAACATGGTCTAGCTGTAACCAGCCTTAGGTATGGGCAAAAGGAGTTGAAAACCTGCTTTCAGCAGAGGAGCTATTGGTGAGTCACTGTCAGATGGGGACAGAGAGGCTGTCAGCTCTCTTTCACTCAGTGTTTTTATCAACAGCTAAATGATGGTACACAGAGTAGGTAACAACAAACTGTAAGTTGCAAATGCCTTGAAGGGCAGGGTTAGAGCTAAAAGTGATCAATAATAGCTTGGAGGGAGGGTATGAAATCACTATGAAGAAATTCAGCAAGGACAAGTGCTAATGCTACACTGCAGATGGAGAGAAATCAAGTACAAAACAAGGATTGACAAAAGACCTGGGCTTTCTCATATATGAGTAGCATTAAGCTGTGCCTGGAGCACACTGAGAGGGTTGCCATTGTGAGAGACAGGAGACATAATTTCATTCTTTCCAGCACGCTTTTAAGTCCCTTTTGGAGTGTTGCACTTAAAGGCCAAGGGAGAAGCCAATCTGGAGAGATTTAAGAGAGTAATAACTAATACTCAGAACATCTGATCCATGAGGAAGGTGGATGGTGAGTCTCCTTTACCTCAGGAGAGCCCTGTCTCAGGCTGCTGCAGCTGCTTGTGCCCTCAGGGACTGCCTCCTTCCACGAGGCTCAGGCCCTTTCTTTACAATTCACCTTTCCACACCGTTCCCGACTTTTAAATTGTTCCTTTTTCTCTTTTGGCAAGGAAGGGCACACTTTATCTTCCTCCTGAATAAGGGTTTCTACCTCATTTGGTGTTCTCTCCTCTGGGCTTCCCACTGGCCTTTCCTTGCTCTTCTCACCCTTTGCTGGAGCACCCCACTGCCCAGAGTGAGCTCAGGTCACCTTTCATCATGTTCTTGCATCTCTACTTCTAGGTCACTCATCACTTCTCATGTTTCCATGCCCCCCTTCTTCTGTTTTGGTATCTGAAAAAAACGGTCAGCAAACCTGTGGCAAAAGCTGGGTAAGGAAAAACATCAGCCTAAGTAACTGATTACTTGAACTGGCTTAAAAAAATGTTTCAGCATTTGTGTGGGCATGGCTCCAACAGCATCCACAAGAGCTATCAGGAAAAGGGATGGATTTCCCACTCAAGAGAGTGCACAGAGGACCTTTGGCTCTCAAGTAACCTACTTGCTTTTGGGTATTACATCTTTCTGGTCAACTTCACAAATATTTTCATGCTTCTAAACTGTGCAGTATGGATTTTGCTGGCATGTGGTGCTGTGGATCCATAGCTCATTGAGACTGCTTCCTGCACCACCTCAGGGCACCACCCTGAGCAGCAGCTGGCTCACAGCCATGTTCCTCCCTCACCTGGCCCCAAAGGAGGCCCAAACAGAGCCCTGGCAAGCCCTGTGCCAAAGACATATTGGGGGCATGGGAATTCATCCTGCCAGTGTAGAGCAGGGATCACTGCTGGCTGTCATGACACCAGTGGTTTGGCATTCCTTGACAGGGAGAGCCTGGCATTAGAGGTCCCTCAATGTAGCTGCATTGTTGTTTGTAATCCACAGCCAAAACCATCTCAGTTCCTGCACTCCACACAGGCTGCATGTGAGGCAGATTCCCACACCTTTCCCCCAAGGCTGACACCCTTGTGCCATCCCAAGTAGCCATGGCACTGCTCTTAGAGAATCCTGCCTGTGATGGCTGTGCCAGGACAGAGATGCTGGGGCTGCAGGAAGCATGACACAAAGCAGAGGCAGCAAGAGGGTGACTTGTAAGTGTCAGTTTTCCTCAATGGACGCCGTCTTTTCCTTTTTGTCAACTTGTACTTTCAGAAATTCACAGAGCTTCCTCATGTCCAAGGCCACTTCATCTTGGGGACAGAAACGAAAACAGACTCACGTGTTTGCCACTAAAAGGCACCTTTACACAATGTTCCTCACACTCAGTGCATGCGTCAAGTGCTGCTCCTCGGCTGGAGCCTAAACGTCCTGTTCACGCAGCTGAGCAGGGTAATGGCATCCGAGCGGGGAAGGAAAGAATGAATCATTATTCACTGCACAAGTCCTGACCCCACCACCTCCCTGGCAAATGAATGCAACGCTTTCCAGGGCTCTTACAGTGATACTTTTGTGAGCCATCAATTATTTACGTACCTGGTCAATAATTTAAATGTCCTGGAATGTGCATATTACAAAATAACTGCCTTCGTTCTTTGAATTTGCAAGGGTACCCTGCTGGCACTAGCACAATTAGTGACTTAATAAAGTCTTAACAGCAACACTGAAATACTGGATTTTACTGCTTTGATGGTAACTAAGCTGAATTCTACTTTAGAAAAGTTATCCTTGAAAGAACACATTAGGCATACGCAGAAGTTTTAGTAAATTGGGGGTAAGGTACCCGAGGGTTCGAATGAAGCTTTTACATCAAAATTAAAAAAAAAAAAACCCTCACTTTCCCTTAAATAAGTTACACAGAGAGCAAGAAAATACTTCTAATAGGGCTCTTGCTAACATAGCCATTTGCATATGAGGCTCAGTGACAGTGGAGATGCAATGAGCGCGATGTGACCCAAGATGATGCTATTCCAGTGTGGCAGCATCTGCAGCAGGTGCAGGATTGCAGTAAGCTTAGGCTCAGCCCTGAGAGGGGCATAGCCCTTGTGAAGGGCTCCTGCAGCCCCCTCTTTCCTCCTCTCACATCCCCAACTGGATACAGGAGGTGTTCATGTGATATTGGTAATTCACACCAATTTGTTGCCTCTAAAAAGGTGTCCAGGTGACCCTGCTGTCATTTTAACAAGGCACCTGGACAAAGGGTGGCTTGTGTTTGCTCACAGGTCTTCTATAAGTGTTCCATTATGATGCATTACAAATCAGAGTTTCAATGTAATTGAAGAATTAAACCTAGATTAGCATTTGCCCTAGAAAACAAATCAGTTTGTCTTCATGAGGGTGTTTGGGACTGTGATTCCTGTGTTCTGAACTCCCTTTTCTTTTCAGGGATGCTAATGAATACTAGAAAAGGAACTGTAAACCATTTGTAACACCATCTTTTCTAAAATCTTGCAGATGGTAGACCAGCTTTTGATCAGTAAAAACAACCCTCCCACACTTCATCCCAAAAAAAGGTTATCAGTGGAGCAGATGAGTGACCAGTCCACCTCCCCAAGAGCATTTCAGGGTAGAGTGCTGTAGCATGAGCATCAACAAGCACCAAAAATGTTTACAGACAAACTTAACTACACCCTTTCAGAAGTATTTATCAATAAAATTTCTTCTGTAATGAAAAAGGGTCGGTACAATTTTATGTTCAGGTCCAGGTAATGATGTGAATTAAGGAACAAACAGGAAATTGTTCCATCATTAATGTTTTTTATTAAGAACCATAGGGTGTGGAATAAACAGAGCATGAGGCAGGAGTTCTGTGAGGTACATGGGAACCCAATGTACTGCGCTTCACATCATGAAGGTAAACAACAGCAAAGCCTCTCTGATGGCTAACAAGGACTGTGCCTGTGCTGCAGCTTCCATCAGACCTGGGATGGTTGCTCACAGCAACTCTTTTGACAAAGTCAGCAGGAGCCTAATTGTTCAAATCTTTCTGTCAGACAAGATTGGAATGGTCAATATGTTTAAATTAGCTGGGGCAAGAGGAGGAAAGGGCTCCTGGTTTTCAGAAGTCTAATTTCTGTTTTGTGATTTTCTTCGTAAAACCATTTTTATTACAAAACTTAGGCTGCAGAGCTTTATTCCACTAGTATGCTGTCCCTGGGTAGAAGACACAGAACTACTCTATTCTCTGTTTTGTTGCCTAGGTAAGGAAGATGAGGTGCCATATGAGGAAGCCAGAAAGCCATAAAGGATCCTCTCTCTCTCTCTCTCTCTCTCTCTTCCTCATCATCTATTTATCCCTCTAAACTGTACACGTGACCTACAAGAAACACATCCGAGGGCTTGGGAAAGAGACCTGCAGAGTGACATTATTCCCCTCCAGGTGCTGCATGATTTCATTTTTGTGTGTTTATCACAATGGATACGTGGCAGTAGCACAGTTCCTACCCTGCTGATCCAAAGAACTGCAGGCTGCTATGCACCCTGAGGGCTTCTTGGTACTTTCAATACCATTATTCACCTTCCTTTGCAAAGCTGGTGGTTCAGGTCACCTGCCCCTCAGTGGGAAGCCAACCACAAAGTTGGAGTATTTCCTAATCTCCTCTCATTCCTGCCCATCCTTGCTGGGTAGGTTCCCCAGGAGTCCTTTCCCTTCTGGGCAGGAAACACTGAAGCTTCTAAACTCAAGTGCAAACTCTTCCACCCTTGCCTCCTGCTGGCACTTTTCTCTCTCTCTCTCACTGGGAACAGTATCTCACAGCAAAGAATTTCTCTGCCTTAATCCACATTTGTTATAAAGCAGGTGGGGTATTTTGTATTTCCACTAATCTGATGAGGATCTTTCTGACACATAAGGCTATGTTTAAGTCTTTTTTAAGGATATACAAGCAGATTTCTACTAGATGACTTTGAAAGTACAGGACTTTTGAACATATATTATCCTTCTGTGAGTTTATAAAAATATTCTGTTTCTGTCTTCTATTCAGGTAACTTTATTTGACTTAAATTTCAATTTTTTAATCTTGGTTTTAAAATAGTTTTGTATCTTTTATTTAGGAAGTAAGAGTACAAAAGGTTCTTGCTGACTTTCAGTTTGAAAAAAAAAGAAGAAGCCAGATGGTACAGTTAAACCACAGGCTGGTAAGGAACTTTTTATTTAATCTGTAATTGAGAAGGATAATAAATAGGTAAATCTAAACAAAACTTAGTTGTTATAAAAATTCTAAACCTGAAGTAATGTATCCAAATATTAAAAAGAGTTGGTCAAGAAACTATACAAATCAGACAATATGTCAGTTATCAGATCATTGAATATTAGAGAAGTTCAGAAGTTTGGAAGAGTCCTAATATTGTGCCAAGACCTACCTAAGAAAGTTAAAATAAATAAATACTGCATCAGTTGGGCAACAATCCAAGACAGTATAACTGATAACCTGACAGAAGAGACAGTTGTTAGGATGTAAAAGTAGATGAGACAAGTAATGCCAGCAATACGGATTTATGGAAAATCAATTTTACCAAAGAAATCTGATGACCTTTTTATAATATTACAAGTTTGGTTGTTAAATTAATAGCACTGGTATATTTACTTCATGTATATGTAAGGTATTTTAATATAGTAAAAAGAATTGGAGGAAAAAAGAGTCAACACTGAAGACCAGATTGAAAATTACAAGCACAGGTTCTATTAACAAGATATCATAATTCAAGAGGAGGGTTTCTAACAGGTTCATGAAGACATTAAATCTGCAAAATTTTCAGTGGTGAAATGGAGGTATAAAAACTGATGTTGACCCAAGTATGCAAATACTGGGACCTGAAGAACAGAGAAAGGGAGTGACTGGGGGGACAGGGCAGAAGGATAGAGAGGAGAAGATACAAATATTAAGATAATGAAACTTGACATCCTAGATTCAGCCCATATACAATGCACACAGCAAGCTGCTCTTCACAGAGATTTGGACAGAAATATTTTCTTTCTCGCCTCACACACACACACACAAAGAATAGTGAACTCTGCAGTACTATGCTTGCAGTCTCATCAAATTGCTTAATTGGTTTTTTTAAAACTAACTACTGGCAATCTCCTAGCTCTGTGATTAGTAATGTATCTAAATCCTCTTTGGAACTTTGTGAATCTATTAATCTTCCTAAGAAAGTATATCAAGCCGATTAAATGACATTGAAGTGTTCTGTGCAAAACACAGCAGTAAGACAAAAAACCCTCTGAAAAGTTAGGATATGTATATACTCACATGTTCAGCCTCCAAGAGAAGAGAGCTAATTCTGGTACATTGAATATCTTAAGAGATTATTTCTCTCTAAAGTTCCTTTTTCATCACAGCATTTTTGTTTAACTAGTTAAGATAAAACCTATCAGTCATGGAAGAGCAGAATGGAAACAGCTTCATTAAGGCGAACCCTCTGATAGTTCCCTTATTTCTGAAAGTTAAATTCTCTTGAAAAATTAATCACAGTGAATCTGGCAGAACTAATTTTAAAATGTGGGAACATGAGAGATGTTCTACTTCTAGCCTCGAGTGAGATGAGATCAATACGTTAAATTAAGTCTACATAAAACCATGCAGGAGAATTTGTATAGGCAACATTTATTCCCATTCGGGAGAGTAATTGCAATTTAGAGAGTGAAGAGAAATGCAAAGAGAGATCTTGGCAAAAATATCACTGGCTAAAATTAATGACAGAAAAAAACTGCACTGAACTCATTCATTGCCAGTCAGAAGTCAGTATCAGTTGTATTAACTTTTAATCTTCTTTAAAAACCCAAACAAATACACAAAAAAAACCAGATCTGTGAAATGTAAGCTGGCAAGTAGGTTAAGAAAAGTTCCCTGGACTGTGATGTTGATTCTAATTTCTAAAAAAATTCTTCCTACATCCAAAGAAAATAATCAAAGCCACAGATATTTGGGAAAAAAAAATACAAAATTAATCATGAATCCTTAAAATTTGATTTTGTTAACATCTACCTTGTATACAAATTTTATAATTTAATACACACAAACACACGAAGGATATACAAATGCACTATTTGGGCTTTCAAATCATCAAGGAGAAACTAATGGCTTGCATTATTTTTTTGTTGGGAGTGGAAAGAGCAAGCAGACTCATTATCATGTTTTTCCCTACTGCAGTTTTACTCACATCAATTAACTATTAATTGAGCACAAGTGGCATTAACAACAAAAATGCCAGCAAAAATAACTCACAACAGTGCAGAAAGCAGCAGTGTTCAGGCTTCCAGGAATTTCTCTTGTATCAATGGTCCAGATAGTTTGATGCTTTAACCTCTTCCCAGCTGCAGTGTCTGAGCAAAATTTCCAAGCTTCCTGTTTAGCTCACTTTTGAAACCTCCCTGAATCCAAGTTCCCCGAACAAATTGGAGACTATACCATGATCTGTGCCCCCCAGTATTTAACACATGAATTACACAGAATAACCCTCCCTGGGTTCTGCAGAATAACCCATCCTGTGCCAAGGGCAGATTCGTGCAGGTGAGGGAATTGCTGCATTATAGCTCTGACCAGATTGGATCCATACTGACAGGGCAAAAATTCACTTAACCTGAGGCAGCAGAACACCACAGCTTCACACAGGACTGTGTGTACACTGTCCTGGTCACCAACAGGAGACCCCAAAAGGATGCTACTGCTGATTTGTTGTTTGTAAAATGTAGTTTTGAGAGGAGTTTTTTCTGTGCTGCCAACAGATCTTATTTTCATCAAATAGTTCATCATTCTCTTAGTTAGCTATATTAACAATATTCAGATCACTGTAACTAGAATTGGTCATTATCTGGATACAAAATATTTAAAGAGAAGTCAGTACAGGAAACAAGCATTTCACCAGTGTCTGCTTCTGCTGGTGATATGGTATTAAACAATAGTAACAGCAGAATAAGTTAGCCACAGTTATTCTCTGTTCATTAACTCCATGGAAGAAGATAATTACATTTCATAGACTACTTTTTCTCTAAAGGTCTGATATTTTTAGAAATAACATTCGTTAAAAACCACTCCCTCCCTGGTTTCTAGCAAGCAAGCCAAAGCTGTGTCTCCATTGTGTCTCCACTGAGGACCATGCCAAGAGGGCTGTTGTTGCCTGTGCCACAAATGCAGCATTTCCACAGCCTGCAGCCACCTGTGCCAGCAGCCTTCAGCTACCAAAAAATCTATCTACAAAACCCCTACCAGTGGTTTTATGGCTCTCACTTAGAACAGTAAGTCCATGTATGCCATGTGCAAGGTATTTCCAGCTGATTTTGCACCTCAGAAGGCTTTAGGGAATCTAAACAAACCAAAACACAGGTGGGAAAAGTGAGCTACCAGGCATCAACTCCTTACTTTGCAAGAGACTTTTCTTAGGGAAATGTTCTTTAAAAGGAAAGACAGCTTTGTTTTGAGAGAAAGTTGGAATGTAAGCATTCTCTTTAGAAGTGGCATCTGCTCTTTTCATTTTTTTAGCATATGCTCTTTCATTTACAAAAGGATTTGTAAAACTTTTCCAGGCTTTTAAAATTTGTATATTCAAAACTTTCAAGATAACCATCAAAATGAGAACAGTTTGATTTTTGTCTCCTTTTTGATTGCTTTCTCTTTTTTTCCACAAAAAAGGATTTTTTTTTTTACTCTAGACAATCTAGTAACAAATAGCAGGTCTGGGAACCCTGGGAATTTCTCATAAGAGGAATAATCAAACTCCTGCTAGATCTAGCCATTACCAAAAGTACAGCCTTCAGCACAGGGGACGTGGAAGACTGAAAAAATGTTTGTTATTCATGGTTTCAGGCTTCATTTTGGGTTTACAGATGATACCTGTACTTTCGTGACACAAACCTGGATGTAAAGACAACACAGAGAACACAGTAGTCAACCAGGTATCTCCCTCTAAAAAAAAAAAAAAAAGCAGGCCACCTAAAATAACAGGAATTTCTGTGCTCAGTGAAGTCAGTGGGAGCATTGGCTTTTAGGCTTTTATTTTGGTGATGAATAACAGCACCAAACAGTGATGATATGCCTGGTCTTTCTTTTGAGGAAGAGGGCTGGGCTGGGGAGGAGGCAGGCAGGGCTGAGCTCCAAGGCAGGCAGGACAGCGGGGGGCCAGGGTTATCGCTCTCAGGAGAACAAAAGCTCTCCTACCCCACATGAAGAAAATCAATACAGGAGGAGGGGCAGGGCGAAGCAGAACGTGCTGAGTATGATTCAATCCATCCAACATTAACAAAGACCTGAACAGGGCACAGTGTTTACCTAGGCCCTGTCTTTCAGCCTATCAACCCTTCAAAGCAGTAAGGGCTGCTCTGGGAAGCAGGGCAACAGCAGGCCCTCTACCTGTGTTACATTTAAAACAGGTTTTCCAGAAATCTCCATGCTTTCTGGGAAAACACTTGGAGTATTTTTCACTCATAGATGTTTATGGCTTCCTAGCACCACCACTTCCTACCTGTATGTTCATGGATAAAACCTACACGTGGTGCCACAGGAAGAGTTTTCTGATGGAGTAGCTCAGTCCTTTGGTGTTTGCAGGCTGCTTGAAATGGCTGGAAGGAAAAAAAATCTCTTTGCTTTATAAAATGCTGCTGTTCCAGGGAGAGGAGCAATAGTTACTGCTCACATGAGAGTGAGAACTGGTAGCTTATTTTCAAAAAGATATTGGTAAAATACAGATAGTTCAGGGGAAAGCAACAAAAATTGTGTCATGCCCTAGAGAGGCTAATTTAACAGGGAAAAAAACTGAGAAAAACTCTTAGGAGTGTGTAAGCAAAGACTGCTAACACTACAAATAGGGGGGCAAAATAACCTTTGCCACACACTTTGGCCCTAGTTGAGGAAAGATTATTTATATGCACACAAACACACAAGCAGGCAGCTCTGACTTACTGCTGTTGGCATTTTCCTAACATTTGATCATCTGGTTGCTAAGCACACTGCTACATTACCACTTGACATTTATGTTTTATTTTCAGTTTATTACTAAAGGTAGGAAATGAAGCACTCTCCTACTCTCTTAAATTATAGTCATCTTGCTAATAATACTGCTAAAAGCCCCATTCCATTTCATTTAATGAATTTGGAATACCTGATAAACATTCAGATACTGACAAGCTATTGTCTTCTGCCTGAAGAGGCAGGGCCTGCTGAGAGCTTTTTCTCATCAGAGAGAAGGGTTCCTGAAGTAATCCTGCTCTTGTAATCTGCATGGAAACTCACTGGAGCCTTCCAGAAGAGTTATAACCTTAGAGTGACCAAACCTACAATAGCCTCAAGTTGCAACATCACAGAACTCAGCTACTGTAATCCTAAAGAACTCTTATGGCGTTGTGCAACTGAGGAAACCAAAGCAGAAATCACCATGTGTTTTCTCTGCCATCAGTCAGCAGGGCAGTAAATAGCAGGAGCAGTTTAATGCAATGCACACTGACTGTGAGGCCAGCCTTCGCTGCAAAGGTAGTTTATCAGACTGATGAAAGATCAAAAGTAAATTTTGCCAATATTATCATCATCTCTGGAAGACTTTGACTCACTGGTGGCTGCACTAGAAATCACTTAACAGCTGAACCACCCAGGTCTTGTGTGCCAGGGGAAAACATGTGAAATGAGAGCTTTATCTTATGTATAAATAAGTGACTAGGGTGACCAGCTCAGTTTCCAATGTCTGACTTCCAGACTACCTAGTTAGGCATCCCACACCTCAGGGTCCATCTACAGCAAACTCCTGCTGATTACAATGGCAACTATAATTTTCCAGCCACTGCCAGCAGCGAGGAAAATATTATACTCTGATAAAGGCCTCAGAAATACAGTTGAGATCTTATTCCTGACACCAAGCAGACAGGGGGGTGGCAAGGGTAAGTCCTGTACCCCGGGAAACTCCCACTGTAATGGGCAGCCAAAGCCAGAATATAAACATGTGTCCATCCCCAGGAGAACATGAAGGCACCAACTCTTCCCCATGTTTGAGTGGGAAACAGGCAGCAGGGGCAGCCCAAGGGCCATGGAGACTTCTGTAGCTCTCCCCTTGCCTGGCAGAGGTGACCACAGAGCTCTGGGGATGGGTGCAGGAGGCTGGGAGGCAGTCATGGTGTGGTTCGAGCCTTCTTACAAGCACACAGGAGGAGATGTAGGAGCAGGGTCAGTTTGGGGCAGGGCTGGAAATTATATTGTAGAATATAATCCTCTCCTCCTCTGTTCCCCTTTAGTCTCTCCACACTGGTTTACCCAAATCAACACAAAACTTTTTTACCCCTGCTTTATCTGTCCCACAAATCCTCACAGTCCTGCATGTCCCAAGTGCACAACCTCAGCCCTCATTCATCCCTGCCCACTCCCTTTCTCTCCCCTGACAGCCTCCAGCTCTCACAGGCCTGGCTCTCACCCTGTTTCTGCAGGCAAGCTCCAGCTTAGGAGCAGCTGGGGGAGCAGGGAAAGCTCAGGAGCAGCTCTCTTCCTTGCAGATAAACAAGTTACCACCTGCCAGCTGCTCTGCTGTGACACACGCAGCAGCCCACACACAGGTTCTTCTCCTTTCCGCAGAGGAAAAACAGAGTTTACCCCTACACATGAAAATAAACCTGCAGATGGGGCACACTCCTGTTGCAGCTGGGGCTTGGCACCATCACTGTGCTGTGGGAACTGGAGCATGAGGAACTGCTGGGTCACAAACATTCCCTTGGATGGCAAGGAGTGACCAGAGATGTTTAGAAAAGGAGAAGTGGGAGCATTAGCTGAAAACAACAGCACAGAGACAAGGATTTCTCTGAGTGGGTGGACTATTTTGGAGGAAAATATTCACATACTTTCCAAAATGATTAGAGTTCTCCTGAAGAACAATTTCTTTTCTGGTAGAAAATGTCACTTCTATTTAGTATTAGTGTGCCTTGCTGAGGATCTGCCTGGTTTAGCTCTTCCAGCTTTAAAGTGTACAAACAGCTTAAGCTGTGAGGAGGCCTTGGAAAGTAGAACAACAGGTCTGTGCTCAGAACCGTGGCAGAATGAGGTATTGCCATGAGCATAGCAAGCCAAGGAGGCTGCTCTGATACCACTCAGGTGTACATAACCAGCATTCACAGGTTTCAGCAGGTAGAGCTGTGGATCACTCCGAGTTTAAGCCCTGTGGTGATCGGAAAATTGTCATGTCACTTCTCCTGCCCATGTTGCTCAGTGTGCAAGCACAGAGTGAAGTACTTGAGTGAGCTGTGCAGAGCTGTGAGCACAGTTCAGTACCTCGTGATCCCAAAGAGGTGCTGCAGCCATTCTGATTTTCCTGGTATTCACATGAATTACAACTATAGCCTGACAACCAATTTAAATACAGGTTATTGAAAGAATAAACATTACATCAGTGACTAAATGGCCAAAATCTTCTGTATGTCTATAAATGAGGCCATGTCAAGATCTCTGATTTTCTCCTTTGGAGTTTTAACAAAAAAAAAAGAAAAATTTCTTTCTTTATTATATGAAATAGTTTTATTGTTTGGGAAGGGACAGCTGCCAATCAGCTGCAGTTTTGGTCTGTATAGAAATGCCTGGTAATACTCAAATGTGCCACTCTGATTATTTATGAGCTAATAATCCAATATGTGTTGCAGTTAGTCCTCATAAATACTAGGTTTTAAGAAATAAAGAAATAGCATAAGGTTCTAGTATCAGTGTGTATCAATAACATTGCCTTTGCCTATGTGAAAAGCTGAAAATGAAAATGAAATGAAAATTTCCTTTCTAAAACAAAGAAATTAAATATTCAAAGTCCAGAATTTTTTCTTAGCTTTTTATCTTTTGTGGCCTGAAATGCAGATGGCAAATGTGACAGGGATTTCCATCCTTCATCCTTTCCATCTAGGGCTTTCTAAAGATCTCTCAATTATATGGCACACTTTGGATTGTCAGATTAAAAAAAAGGTTTTGTTCATGATTTTTCTACACTTCTGCCTAATTAGATCTGCATGCCAGAGGAACCCTTGCACTTTGCCACTGAAGTAAAGCCAACAGCAAAGCCCAGATGAAACCCCTGAAGAACTGTGAAGAAGATGTGCTCGTGCTGCAGATATCCAAGGGCTTCAACACGCTTGTGTGGCTCCTGGCTCCTGTCAAGGAGTGGCACTTGGCAGGCCCCTCCAGACTGCACTTTGCTAAGTGAAACAGGTGTATTGATTCCTGCCACAGTAGCCCAACTTTTCCCCAGTAAATGTTTAATCTAAGAAGAATGTACTGTATCGTGCACTGGCAGGTGCAGAAAGCCTCCCTTACACTCCCACAAGTTTCACCACCGTAAAAGGCAGCAGAGCACTGGGCAGTGCCTCACAGGCAACTCACTCACCCATGCTGATGAGACACAGCTTAGACACATGAGAAGGGAGTGTATCTAGCACCTGTTTGAAGAAAGAAAATAACAAATAATTAGGGAAGAAAGTGAAACTTCACTGAAGCCAGGAAGTAAGTTGAGCTTCACACGTACTGACTCCTGAGGCAAAAGGTTTCTAATTAAAAATTTTGTTGTGGGAATGCATTGCCAGGCATCAGCTGGAATGAGGAGAGTCCCTGTGTGTTCAGTGAGCTCTTATCACTCTTCACCCTTCCCTCACCACATCCCAAAATAATCAAGTGCGGTGGGTGTGGGGCCTCCTGGGAGCAGAGCTCCAGCACATGCACAGGATCCACAGTGAAATGGAAAATGGTACCATTTTCACACCTATTTTTGTGATTGCCCATGGGAAACTTGGAAACCAGTATTTTTCTAAATTAAGGTCTCATTTCAACTGCAAGATGGCATTTTCCAAATGGAAATATTTTACATCAGAGGAACATGATGGTGCACCATGGGAAGGGATAGCTTCCTTCATTTCCGCACTGTCTCCATCTCAAGAACAGGAGCACACTGTGTGAGTGTCACACCCCAGCAGTTGTGTCTATCGTGTACCATCTACAGCTTTAACCAGACCATGACCAAACTGTGACCAGGTGTGGTACAAATATAAATGAGATCCAGCATTCCTGGGATGCCCTAAACAGTGACTCCAGAGCAGAGGCAGTTTTTAACCCTTGTTTAGCATAATGCAGAGAGGCAGAACTAGGTCTAAAGGAACGGGAAAACAGTTGGCAGGAGCCAAGTAAATATACAAAGGTTTTGCCTTATCCTTGGTTTTTCTTTTTCCACTTCTTCCTCATTCTCTTGTTCCCTGGGATAGCAGAGGAACAGGTGGAGATTAAGAAGAGTCAGCAGAGACTCATATGTAATCTAACACACAAAAATTTGACATCAGTGTTGTTAAGAAGACTGAATACTTCAAGGTCGTGTTTAAGATGCATAAGGAAGAAATTACCCTAAAAAACCCGTTATTTGTAAGTGAGAAAATCTTATAGATGTATTCAAGCACATTTCTGGGCGGCAACAATTTTTGGGCAGAACCCCCTAAGTAGGCAGCAGGAGTGTGTCAAAGGAGGGGACAGTTACTTCTCTTACAAAAGGGTAAGAGCTTTCTCTTACAAAAGGTAAGAGTTTTAAGAGAGGTGATCACATCCATGGAACAGTGTTCAGAGAAGACCCAAAATGAAAATGATCCTTGAACTGGAATAACAGATGGACTTTTCATCTACAGAAAAGCCAGGGTGCTTGTTGACTTCCCATGACAGAGTGTTCCAGGAAGGAGGACAACAGAGCACTGCTGTGTATAGCACAGGGATGACGCTCAGCATGTCACAAAATACAGAGCTCTTGAATTCTACCAGCTCTTCACTGTTGCATCTCCTGGTCAGCACGGATCCTCTCATCTGCCCAAGGCCCACACCTGAAACCTGCACATCACATCACATCATCACATCACATCACATCACATCACATCACATCACATCACGTCACATCACATCACATCACATCAAAGCTTTATCAAACCATGGTTCCTCTTCCAGTGTCTCCAGGGTATAATCCCATTATCTAGGCACCAAAATTCTCACCCAAGAAGAGTTTCTATGCATGAAAACTCTTACATGCACCAACAAACACACACTCACTCTTTCCTGTTTCAATAGGGTCTCCTTTCCTCTTTCAGGTCAGCCATGGAGATCTGAGCCATTGAAGTGGCCCAGGTGAAGAAGAAGGCTGTGAAAATTCTTGTGCTCCATTGACTGAGGTTTTTGCCTACATTTCCACCTCTAAAATTTCAGACATTTCATTTTCATAGAATAGTTTGAGTTGGAATGGACGATAAAGATTGTCTAGTTCCAACCCTGCTGCCATGCACACGGACACCTTCCATTAGACCATGTTGCTCAAAGCCCTGCCCAAACCCAACTTGAACAGTTCTGTGTCCAGATTTCTTTTAGGCCCCCTTAAACTGCTGGAAGTCTTCTACAAGTTCTCCCAGGAGCCTTTTCTTCTCCAGGATGAAGAACCCCATGTTCCTCAGGCTGACTTCAGATCAGAGCCCCCTGATCATCTTCATGGTCCACCTTTGAACCCTCTAGTTCAAGGACTCTCTTAGATTTTACTCTTCTGGATTTTATGTTGGTGGCTGCAGTTCCCTATAACCCCACAGAAATCTCATTCTTTCTCAGTCAAGCTGTCCTTTGTCACTGAGACTGCCAAGCACTCACATCAATTTTCAGTGATGTTTTCTCTTCACAAACTCAGCATAACTTTGGATCTTGGATGGGAATAATGTGTCTTCTTCACTTGCATCATGTCTTCTCTCCTCCATCACCAACTCCTTTTTTTGTTTGTTTGTTTTAGTGATTGTCTGTATTTTGAGATCAATCTACACCATTAAATGATAAGTTCCTCTTTTTTGGATGGTCACTCTCCTCATTAAACAGTTCATGCTCCAGGTGTTTTTTTAGGGGCAAATTTTGAGCAGTCCATGCAGCTGTTCTACCCTTTCCTTTAGAAAATCTACACATCTCTCTCTGCACTCCACATTTGCCTCCAGCATCATGTCCCTAATCCTCTAATCCTTGTTTTCAAGACATGCAGAAGGCTAAATTTTATCAGTAAGTAGATCTTGGCAGAGACTCACTCTAAGGTAGCACATGGCAGAACTTCTGCTTACACAAATACCTCTGACTGCCCCTGGTCTCTGTCTCCCATTAGAGTCTGCTATTCCTAGTCCCTGGCCCTAAAAAGGAAGAGGACAGAAATCCCTCCAGACTCTCCTAGATTTTCCTCTTCCTTTCTCAGAAGAGATGTAGGCACAAAAAGAAAAAAAAAAAAAGAAAAAAGAGTGGCTTACTTATCTAAGTGTGCATCATATTACAGAAACCTAATAAGAAACACTGTCCCAGGCTTCCCTGATCGCTGACATATGAGCCTGGTGCAAGAAAGGTGTCAGCATTACCTTTTCTGCCTGCTGCCTAAAGGATACTGCCACCTTTGGAGTCCTTTTTGCAACCATCTCCTTTGCAGAGCCTTGCTCAGGCTAGGCTTTCAGGTAACTAGAACATTGCCAGAGCAAAGAGACGTAATTTTAAGAAGTAGAATAAAAATAAATTGTTAGTCATGCTTTCTTGTTTAATACTAGCATAAAACCAACCAAACAAATCAACTACAACAACAAATTCCAAACAAATTATTCCTCAAAATTTTAGCAATAGCTTTTTATTCCCGCCTTTCAGAATGTGCTTTTTTGGCCATTTTCGCATGCAACAGCTTAATTTAGTTTAGTTTTAAATTGAGAGCCAAGGTTGCTTGTAAATTTCTGGTTGAGAAATCCCGAGCTGTGCTACCAAAACAGCAGACTGACTGGTGTGTCCATCTGTACCAGGCACCTGGAGATCTTCTTCCTCTTTACAGCTGGCTTAGAATTATTATCAGTCCCATATGATCACAATCAGCTTACAGACATGTTTTGGTGTCTTCAGTTCTTAATTATGAAAAAAAAATGGATTTCTTTGGAATTTGGAGGCTGGGAAGGAAGGATATTATCATTTTACTTCCAGGTTGCTCTCATACTTCTACCTGAGACTTCCATATTGAGCAAATTAGCTTGTATTGAATACCCTGTGCAGTACTGTTCAGCAAGGCCTCAAAAATATGGTTTATAGACACTTTCCTTGGTGCTTTGCTAACAATTTTCTCCTTTAACTTTCCTCAACAGCTCAGATCTAATCCCTCATCATTTCTGATGCAACTAATGTACTATGTCATACTTTCATAACTTTGTCTCCTCTCCTATTTTTTGCAAATGAAAATTTAATTCAAGTAGAAAATGGGCATTGAGCATTCCCTTCCCTCTTACTTTTCCCATTTACTTTTCTGGGTAGTGCTTTGGAGAAAATGTTGAAACCTATTTATATTTAGGGATGATGGTCTGTTCAAAGTACTAGAATGGTCTGCCCAGGGAGGTGGTGGAGTCATCATCCCTGGATGTGTTTAAAGATTGGATGTGGCACTTGGGGCCATGGTTTAGTTGAGGTGTTAGGGCTGGGTTGGACTCGATGATCTTGGAGGTCTCTTCCAACCTAGTCATTTTGTGATTCTGTGTGTGATTCTAGGCACAATCACTTTCACCCCCTTTTGCAGCATTCAAACCTTCATATTCCCTGTCTGCCTTATCAGTTCTCCAGCCTGGATGATGGGCAGTACATATTCTGAGAAATCTTGCCCCAAGTAGCCACCACACCTCAGAGTACCCCTCTCACCCATACAAAAAGCAAAAACAAACCCCAAAAACCCAACCCCCCCCCCAAACTCACCAAACAACCAAAAATCCACCACCAACATGTAAACCCTGAGACTTTTGTATATCAAAATAAATCTTCAGTTCCACTCTCCTTCTCAAATTGAATTTTCAGTCCTTAATTCAATCAGTGGAGGAAATGGAGTGTCCTCCTCTGAACAGAGAGGGAGGGCAAATGGAAGAGCTCTCTTTCAGCAGTAGTTAAGGACATTCCAGTAAGAGTTGTTACACAATAGCAAATGGCATTTTGTTCTTCAGATGCTGACAGTTTTCCAGACATTTTAATTAAATTAGGAAGGTATAGTAGGTCTGTACAACAGCACAGGACTTGAAAGTTTACTTCAGTCTTGCAGCAGGCTGTTAACTAAATTCTTAAGTGAAGTAGCAATAATATTTCAATTATTTAGCTGGAATGATACTTATTACACAGACATGTCAAAATAGCAGTGGCAGAGGCCTGGTTTACAGGCACCATTTGGGATAACACATTCTGAAGGGATGTTGTCAGCATCTTGCTCCTTGCAGAGAAGCTGAGCAAACGGGCTTAGCCATTTCAAGGGGGCTGTAAAAAGATTTTCTTTGAAGAAATGAGGAAAGTCCCATTAGCTCTTTCTTTAAGCCTCCCTTAATCTTCTGCTGCACACCTTGGATACACTGAAAACAAGGATAACAGCGAGTTTGGAAACTGTTTCAGTGACAAAGAAAATGCTGTGTAAGGGTAGCAAACAGAAAATCTGTGCCATGGCTACTGGTAGCTACAACAAGGTTTTCTACACACACCCATGTTCTGGGATTATCCTCAGACCCCCCCAGGTGCCATTCCCTCTTTTGTCATTCTGAAATGCTGGCATGAAAACCAGGAGTCTGCTCAGTCAACCCCTTGCAGGCATCTCCATGGAGCACAAACAGACACTACAGGAGAGTGAATTCTGGTACTGAATCAGGTCTTTGCTGAGAGTCCTGCAGGGAGCAGAGCTGGAGATAACTCTATTTCACCCCCAAAAATCTTCTAGTTCTTTCAGAGATTTCAGATGGGTTCCAGGGTCTTTCATTCCCCCTGAGATGTTCAACAATTCATAAAGCATGTTCCACTGCCTTTTGAGGAGCACAGTGGGGAGAAAAAATGTGTCCCACTGCCTCACAAAAATTCCCAGTTCTGTGTCAGAAGTCCTGGCAAGAGCCTGGAGGAGACCCCTTAGGGCAGGCAGCCAAATGTCCCACCACGATTGTGTTAGCAGTAGCACACTGATAAATGAAGTTACATCCACACAGCAGTTTGAATGCACAAAGCATTTTTTGAACTGTCAATAGGATGTGATAAATAATAACAATAAAATAAATCAAACAATCAAGCCAAAACAAGACAAAACCCCAACAGGAACACTTAGAGAAAGATTTTTTCAGACAGGCACCAGGCGTGTTAAAATAAGGGCTGAGAAAAGGCAGACAAGGCTGACTCTCAGAAAAAGCTTTAATCAAAATCTTTGGAACTGAATTCTTCCCCTCTCTCTGCTCTCAGATTTGATAGTTTAGTCTCTTGTCCCTTTCTCTAAGTGCATATTTCTTTTTCCTTAGACTGGCTAAGAAAATGCCTTTTTCAACCAGCAGCTATTCCATGTGTTTTCACAGTCACAGAAAATCCTGTTCTAGTAATTCAAGAGAACTAACCTGCATGGGTTTACAATTTAATTTTTTTTACGTTCAGATTTCATCTGCTCTCTTTGTTGCTTTTTAGTTTACATCATCACCTTTTCCAGTTCTACTTTTCTTCCACTCCTCGTCCTCAGCAAGACAGTGGTTCAAACTTTTTCTTCCTAAAAAAAAAGCAGAGTGCTCAGAAAGAGCCACTCTGGACTTTCTTTCCTTACTCTAAATAAGTAATTATTTTCCAGGACACTCACTGAACTTTCAGACTGAAAGAGAGCCGTCAGCAATGTTCAGGAGAGCTTGTTTCCCTTCTTGCAGCAGAGCACTCCCAGGCAAGTAGATGCAACATTTGCATCTCCATCCTGCCCTGAAACACGTTAATCTGCCCGTTCCCAAGGCACCATTTGCATAAAGAGCAATCCACAGGAGAGCCACCCAAACAATCTTGCCTCTGCATCAGCAGTATAGCTTATTTTTTTCTCAAATGAGCAAAGCACCTTTATGTGTTAAACCATTTCAAGTAGGAGGCATCCCAATAAAACATTAAAGGTATTTTAATGGGAGGGCAGCCCACTGGAATTTTAACTACTATTCACAGAGCAAAGTGTGTGCAGAGAAGCAAAATATACAGAAGCACAGGGCAAAATATTCAGTCAACGTTTTAAGGGGTGCCTGTGTCAGTGAGACCTGGAAACCTTACATGACCTGCTCTTATGATAATAGACTAAAAAATAGGAACAGGAGGAAGCACCCACGAAACATCAAAAGACTTAAACAAAACACTATGCATAAAAAATAGTATTGCTATGTGTTTTATTCTTACTCTTTGTTTTGTTGGGTTTTTTTTTTTAGCTGTTGCTCCCCCTTAACTCTTATAGTCTCTGCCCATCTGCCTCCCACTCTTCCTTTTGCTTGTGCAGGAGCAAGCCCTGGGTGGTGCAGTAAATCCTTCTCACATTTCCTTCATCACACCAGAGATCAGAAACTGACCCCAGAGCTCCAGCCTTACAAACACTGGCTGTGGTTAAACGGGGAGGAATTTGGAACACCCTGATACAGCCACAGCGCTAGCGGCGTGTAGAAACACAAATAAAGGGCGGGATAAAACTCACAGGGGAAATACCCCTTTGCATATTTTCTAACAGCCAAACTGTCTCAGCACCCTTGATACAACCTTGGTAACTGGGATAGGATGAACTGGGTTTTTTCCCTCTCTGTCAATCTACCCTGCGCTTAGGATACAATTTTTGAACTGACTGCAACAATCAGGCAAAATATTAATGGGACCAAAGTAAGTCCAGCATCAAATTCCTCAAACTGTCCACTATTTATTTATTCTGTTTGCAGTAAGAAAACTTTGAAATCCATTCTCATTTGTGGTTTTGGATGGCTACTCTGCATCACCAATGGCAATTTCAAAAACCAGTGTTATTTCCTGCAGTTCGGACCTTGACCTGCGTGAACAATCCATACTTGTGGTGTTGTTTTCCTGTATCAAACTTAGGAAGTGTGTGAACAAGAGGTTATTTCTTTGGTGGGCGCAAATGTCAGGACTGGTGTCCACTATACATGAAGTGCTTTAACCCATTTCAGCTGAATAACTGTGCAGCAAAAATTGCCTTGCTATGCATTCCAAGATAATACTTTAGCCATCTGAACTTTATTGTACCCTGAACTGCAAAGTTAAGGGCTTGTAGGAATTACCTGTCGTGGCACACAAGTAACATCTGCCTTTATTAAGTTCAGGACCATACACCCCTCCAAACTGCCCTTCTGCGATGCCTCATAATTTCTCTTGGCACAGTAACCTATATAAACTTGCACGGAGCCTGCTTTTCCTCCCCCCAGCCAAGCCACCCTCAGTGTAGGAATGAAGAATAAACACTTTCTGCTTTCTCCTTGCTATTTAGATCAAGTGAGACATCGCCTTGCTTTACCAAAGAGTGAAGATTTTCCTCTTTTGGAAAATTTTCTAGGCGAATTTACCACTAAAGAGCTATTATTTTGCCCCTCTGTCCTACACTCAGCGCTGGCCGCAGCCCCGTGTCGGGCAGGGGGTCGCGGTGGCCCTGCCTGTCACCTGGCAGCCCTCCCCGCGGCATCCTCCGCGCCGAGCTACTCCTTCCCACCACGGAGAACAAAGGAGCCATTGTGTCCTCACCGAGCAGCAGCGTTTGTTTTCGAGACCTCCGTCCCCCGGGCAATGCACCCCGTCCCTCCCGGCTCCGCACACACCGGCACCAGAGACACGCAGGGCTCATTCCCCTCCTGCTTCCCAGGGCCTCCCGCCACATCCCACCACATCGTCCCTGGGATTTGGCTCTAAGCTGGCGGCTGTCCAGGGTGCATGGGCTGCTCTGGATCCAGGTGATTTGCCTGCACACCTGAGAACGCGATTCTGTGCTTGTAAGCACATCACGTGTCTTTGTCAAGCTGTAGCACCTGTACTAAAGCAGGGAAAATAGAGGGGAAGAAGAAGAGATGGCAAGGTATTCTCTTGAATAATGATAGTTCTTCCTTCCAAACATTATGACCCCTAGATATGTCTAAGTATGAAGGGATCACCTTTTTTACAAAATGTTTCCTGTTTAGGTTTTGTTCCTGACTGATTATAAAATTGCAAGGAGTCTGTCAGGCAGAGCATCAGTGTAGCTTCATCCTCCCATCTGCACCACAGAGAGGGTACACAGCATTGTGCTGGAGCAAGAACACTTTTTTCTGATGAAATATGGGTTTCTGATGAAATATGGAGCACCTCAGCCAAGGACAGGCTCTTTGATACAGCCCTGTGTACTCGTGTGGGCTGGCCAGAGCCCTGTGTCTCTGGGTACAGCAGGTGATTCTTTGCTCCTTGCTCTTGGTTTCTATTGACGCTGCTCAAATGCTTTCTCTCTTGCATATGTTTTCTTAGACCATATTTCCAATTTTACTGTTCTGTGTCTCTCTCTCACCTGCTGTTTGCTCACTGCAGAACTCTGTGTGCACATGGTTAAACAATACCCTGGGAAATCCCACCAAAGCTCTAGGCTTTCAGCTCCTCTGTGAGCAGCTCAAATCCAGAGCTCACACACTGAACAAGTCCTTTTTTCATTCTTTTTTTTTAATCTGCCTAGCTCTGTTTTTGTTGCATTTATTCATAACAGAAGGGCAGCCATTTCACTCACCAGTTCCAGTCAGTTTAACCCAACCCATAATAACATCATTGTAGTCAGCTTGCTGAGAGCTGGAAAAATTAGACATACCTGTTTGTAATGAATGCTGATAATTACACAACAAACAAACAACAAAGCAGTCTGCTAGATCCAATCACTTCCTCAATTTGGAGACATTAACATTGATAATTGCACACTGTGGTAGCTCAGAGGCACTAAACAAGATTGCATCCTCTGTACTCATCATAAAAGAGTGAGCAGAGCAGAGCAGAGAAACTCACACTCTAGGAGGGAAAAGACACATGACATTGCTTATACAGATGAGGAACAGGGTACAGAACCAACCACTCAGCCAAAGATGTAACACAGGAAGAGCTGGAACCGAGTTAACTGAGTGCCATAAATACTTGCCACTAGCTTTGGCACCAAGCCATCTTTCTGAGACAAACTCCTGGACAAAACTGAAAGATCTTGTGAGAATGTACAGGATCCACAAATTCCATTTCTATGTGTACTTCTTTTGAAAAGCAGGTTTTTTTATTTCCTACTTTTCTATATATGAACCTTCAAGAGTAATGGAGCTTTTATATCTGACTGTTCATATGATGAAAATTAAACATTTTTAATCTCTATGGGGAAGGATGCACCATAGACAGTGACATCTACATCCAGATGCTCCATTTGTGAGTGTGAGTGGTGCAAAACCTTCAATAAGCTTATTTCTGGATTCCTGGTTTTCTGTTATCATCAGTGCCTGAAAATGTGATTCATAGAGAGATGCTTTGCTATATAGATTATCATACCTGGAACAAAGCCATGAATTTCCAAACCTTACCAACTTTGACCCTTTTTTTTTTTTCCTTTTCCATAATACTGAATGGTTATTGTAATTGTACTAGATCAGAATATGAAAATTCTCCCATCCAGCATTTAATTCTGGTGAAGACAGACCGATAGAGCAGGGGTTGCTGAGCCTGGAAAAGAGACAGAGGTCTTCTAATACCTAAAAGGGGGTTTCAAGAAGGTTGGAGAGGGACTTTTAATGAGGACATGTATGACAGGACAAGGGGGAATGGCCTGAAACTGAAAGAGGGCAGGTTTAGAATAGGTATTAGGAAAAAAGTCTTGACTGTGAGGGTGGTGAGGCACTGGAACAGGCTGCCCAGAGAGTTTGTAAGCTCCCTGTCCCAGGAGGTATTCATCAGGCTGGATGGGGCTGTGAGTAACCTGATCTAGTAGAACATGGTCCTTAAGGTCCTTTCCAACACAAACCACTCTATGATTCCATGATTAATTTGATTTATGCCTCCATTTCCACAAGACTGTACTCTTTCAAGTCCTCTTTATTTGTATAATACAAAAAATAATGCAATCTACACAAATACAGATACCTTTTTAAAGCAATCACTGCTTTCCACAGCCTGCACTTGCAGCAGGATGAGGTCTCACTCACACTGCATATCACATCAGCTTCAATTATGAAAATACATCAGCATGTTTGCAAGGCAGCAGCATACAAGAAGGCTGATCTTACAACCACTGATGCCGGAGGCTGAAGAATATAGAAACATATTTGTAATAAAGGGCTGTAATTAATACCTGACTTCAGTGCTCATTTTACACACTGTCATGAAAAAAATCCCATGTGCTTTAGATCCCTCAGCAGGACACTGGCAAGTTCACCACATGCCCAGGAATTTTTCAGGCACAGAATAGAGGTACTTTGCAGTGCAAGAAGCAGACAGTCTGAGCCTTAGGCTTTGGGCTCCTAAGTCTCAATTTAAGCAGGCTGGATCCTGCACAGAGCTAACACCTTATTATATGTTCATGTTCCTTTTCCAGGTCTTTCATAATTCCTCAGCTATCAGCTCTCCCCACTTAAGTTCCTCTCATCCTAGTACATTGGCACCAAAAACACAGACCTACTCTCAACATTTTCAAAATGGTATTTAGCCAAATATCCGACTACATCAAAGATGAAACATCTCAGAAGAACGTGAACATTTCCAGAGAGTTTTGCTTGTGACCAAAAATGAAACCTTCCAACTGGGTACCTGAGGGCTTTGACCTCAAACCAGGCACGTTCAATGTGACACTTTCTCACAGAGGCATTTGAAAGGCTCTGCTTTGTATTTTGTTCCCACAAAACATACAGAAATACTTCAGAAACCTCAAGAACTTTCCACGGGATGGAATTACTGTTCTTCATCCATTTCTGCTGTAACACTTCACAGGGGAGGGGCTCAGGTAAGGATGCTCATGTCAACCATGTTGGTCATTCAAAAAAGAGTGACTGGAAACATGCTGCAGGTTCTCTCACTTCCCTTAAAAAAAAAAAAAAAAAAAAAAAAAAAAAGGGGAAAAAGCACTAAAATTATATAAGAAATCACTGAATTTTTTCCTTTCTACACTGTGTCCAATTAGTCCTTAGTTTGCTTCAAGATTTTATATAAGGAATAGGGTAGCTTGGTTCATGTCTTTTTAAAAGACACTTAGTAGACATTTTGTGCAAGTAATTACTGAAGTTGTAATAGAAGAAAAAAAAAAAGGCTATTTCCTACTCCATTACTGTACATTAATATATCTTCCCTGACATTTACTGTCAGGACTCAGTTTTTCTTACCATCAATCTACTTCACACAATTTAGTCCCTTATTGGATGGAAAATTTTCAGACTAAGAATATCCCACAGTCCTTCTGTTGCATGATGATTCCTACCACTTTAGGTGTCTTTTTTATCAATCACAAGAACTAGAGACTTCTGAACAATAAAGTCAAAAGTGTGAATAAGATTCTTGCCTTTGCAAGACATGCCCAGTGAGGAACAATGAATTTCCATTTTCTATCTACATTTTGGTCTTTCACATTTCTTGAGTGTAAACTGAGTTTGAGATCAGGACAGAATACAGGTTGCTGCCACAATTTTCTTCATTTTAAACAGATCACATGTAATTCTTCTGCCAGGCAGACTCTTGTAATTACTCTCCCAATTCCTCATTACACTGCAACCAGTTTATATGGTCACATGAAATTACTGTCAGGATTAAAAAAAAAAGTTTTTCATTCCAAGTCTCCTGAACTTATTCATCAATAGCTTTCTGCTTTGCTAGTATCCAAATGACTCTTTAATGGGAATGAAGCACAAACTGGATGATTTCAGCCCAGAAGGGTGAAGGCAGATTACAGGAGAAAATCATTGCTGACAGAAGGTCATGCAGCTCAGGCACCACTGCACTGGGCCAGAGAGGCCTCTGAGCCTGCTGGGCAGTCTCAGACCAAGCTGCAGGAATGGCTCTCACACTTGTAAGTGCTCCAGCCCCACACCTGGAGCCGTGCCAGTGCAGAACTTCTACATCCCCCTTCAGCTCAGATAGCATATTTATGTCTCTGCACACAAGCAAAAGGGATTACAGTGAATGATGCACAGCAAATGCCTGAGAAGAGCTGTCAGATAAATACTCCATCATTTTTAGCATCCTCAAACAGTTTTCATTAAAGAAAGAAATGGATGGATGTCACTGGCTGAAGGGCTCACTTCCAGCAGTGAAATACAAGAAGGCAGCAACTGAGAGGGTGCTGAAAGTTTCTGATATTTTTCATGCCAGCCAAAGATAAGAAGGATACTTGGACATGTCACAGTTTTCAAAGCAAAGTTATAATTCCTATTCACAATATCACAAAAAATCAAGAATACCCATTTGATAATTCTGACAGAATAATCTGCCAAGTGTGAGGGATTGAGATTAAAACTGAAGAGTGAAAATGAACAAGGAGGTGCAAAAAGGCAGGGATCTGCTCCAAAGCAGCAACAGCAAATGGTAGCATCTTCAGGTGTAAGATCTGCAGCAGGGGGATCTTGCTTCTTGCTTATGCAAGAGATAGCAGAGTTATAATCTATGTGTAGTGCTGCTAGTGCCACTTGTCACATTGACTAGTGACAGAATGGGCTGTGCAACTGGCAAGTCTGGAAGATGAAAGAAATTGCTAGGGTCAGCAAAAGATTGTCCAGTTCGTGTAGAGCACACCTTCCAAGCCCCTGAGAAATGCTGCAGGTTATCTCACCTGGTCAAAGGACCTTGCATCCCATAGGAAATAGCAGGTGAATAATCATACCCCACCTGAAGAGGAGGGACTCCATCAGCAACCATGAAATTTCTCCTCCTCCAACAGATGAAAAGTGGGATTCCTGTGAGGAAAGGAGTTTAAAGGTTGTGATGTCTCCTTTGCTTAAGCCCCAGCATCAGAGGCAAGCTGCTCTAACGTGATGAATTAAAAACAAACAACAACAACTAAACACAAAAAGCCAAACCGCACCCCCTCCCTCCCACAAAGTTCCAGTTTAGAAAGTGCAAAAAGCAACTGCACCAAATGAAGAATGATTCACCTTGATTCAGGTGTCAGTGCCTGACTTCTTGGTGTCACGCAGGATATCACTCACCACCACTCTCCCCCTCCCCTCCCTCTCTACCCCCCAAAAAAAGGCCAGGAAAAGTCTCTGCACTGCAAGGAAATACTATGGACAGAAGCTTTATCTGTCCATTAGTGACGTGCAATATCTAATAAGTAACTTGGCCTTCCCTCATACTCCCATGGATCAATGCAGTCTTCTGGTTATTTGTAAGATAAAATATCATGCCATTAGAAGAAGCCACTCATGACAAACAGCTCAAGCATTTGACTTCCATAGAAGAGTAGATGTTGATTTTTCCTCTAGCTCCAGCAAAATAGTGATTAATTGGAAGCTATTCAGTGTTCCCATGCCAAGGTGGGTAAAAAGCACCAAACAACATCTTGTGAACATCTTTGCTCTCTGTTATTAAAAGAAAAAACTGCACATTCAAGATAGCTGTTGCAGTCAGTTCTGGTAACTTCATTGCTGTTTCTTTTCTAGGCACAGGCTAGAGGCATTTGATACAACACCACAGTGCATGTTTCTCTATTCAGGGGTGTCAGAGAGTGCTGCCATGGGCAACATGGCCTTAGACTCAGAAGGAAATTCATGTGCACGTTCAGGTAGAGCTGTCTCAGCTTCTAGCAGTTGTTCCTTGAAGAAGAGTAGAGCAAAAGGAGCCCCAGAGCACAGCCCCATGCTAAGCACAAGCCTCTGTGACCCCAGGAGCAGCTGGTCAGGGTCTGGCCAGAGAAATCCCCACTTTTCCTGTTCTCCAGCTGTCCCATTCTCCCCTGGGCAATGCTTGTGACACAGAGAGATGTAGATAAAGCTCTTTCAAAATTG
>VYXD01014234.1:711-13570 GCA_013397195.1 Hylia prasina | reverse complement strand
AAAAAAAATCTCACGTGGTTGGAATGTACAAGGGGGAAAAGAAGTCAGGACACATTAGAATTATTAGAATTATTTTGTCTTCTGTCCTGGCCCACAACTCCTGTCTTCTGATCAGCATTCACTTACAGCACCTCTTGCACACATTTAGACAAGCCTGAGGACTCATTTGTCTTCCAGGGATGTCTTAAGATGTAATGAATGTTTTACTATATAGCACTATAAGGCTTTAGGATGAAAGGAGCAATGTAAACTCAAATAATTTACTAATGAAAGTCATTAATAATAAATGTAATTACAGAGCTTTTGTAATGATTCGAGATCTTCAGAATATTTCAACATCTGCATTGTCCATTTATGATTTTAAAACAGAGGAAGATAATAGAATTTTTACAGAAGTTTTTAAAATAGATGAATTCTACACAATTATTTAAAAAGTAAGAGTTTCTCCTGGAGGAGCAAAAATCCAAGGAATAGAGAAAAAAGGACAGGGAACAAGTCTTTTAAAAATGGTATCAGTTTCTAGGCCATAGAAGTATAAGCACGATTTAAGACGGGGTGGGAGGAGGAACATGGCTAACTTGAATAGAGTCAAGACCAACCATAGATTATGAAACTGAGTATCACCAGGGGGGAAAAAAAAACAAACCATCAACATTTAAAACAAAAAAGTAACTAAGAAAATGGGTGAAAAAACAAAAGGAGGCTGTTTCCAAAGGAAAATAAAAAGAAAATAAAAAAGGTCACATAAACCAAATAACATATAATCAGAGACTTTTATATCCCATTTATATTCGTCCTTATGTCATCACATTTTCCCTTACATAAATATGTTGAATGTTCAACAATATAAACATGTGCAGTGGTGTCACATCTCCTTAGAAAACTTCCAGAACTTTTCCAAATTATTTTGTCCTTTGAGATGAAGAGGTTTTCAATTTTTCAACCACTGCACACATCAGGAGTCAAGACTTATTAAATAAGCATCCAGCAATACCAGATACCAGAAATGAACAATTAACTGGTCCATTTCTTCTCTCCCTCACCTTTTCTAGCACTACAGTTTTTACATACTGCCTGATAAATCAGAGCTTTTTAGAGAATAAGAGCCACCCCCCAAACAGAATTTCCTTGCAATAAACTTTTATGATACCAGGTTTTTATGGTATCTTCCCTGCCTTTCTTGTCAGGACCCATCACATATTCTAGGTAGACTTTTCATCTCTGTTGATGCATTCTAAAAGTGTTAGTAAAATGTAAGAAAGAACAAGATGAATGGGAGGAGTTACAAAAGCTTTAATCAACCCCTACACATTGCAAATAATTAAACAATTTCTTCAAACAGAATTCAGTGCTGCAATCTGTGACTTCAACAAAAACATGATTCGAAATTACAAAGCCAGGCCTCAGTAATACGAAATCTTCAGCAATATTAGTTACCACTAGAAATCCAACAGGTATTATTTTAATTTGAAAAAAAGCCTCACAAAAACAGCAACAACAACAACAAAAACCTCCCAAAAAAACCACCAAAAAACCACCACAAAAAAACCACACACACACACACACACACACAAAAAAACCCACCAAAACACCCCAAATTGATTTTGCCCTATTACATTTTTTGAAGATTTTAAAATTACCATTAGTATGTAATGATTGCCACAAGATTTTACAGAAAGTCATGATCTGTTGCTTGTATTCAACACAAATATTTTCTACAGAAACTCAAGTGGATATGCCTGCTTGATGTACACAAATCATTTTGAAGATGAAAAGTAAGAAGTGCTAAACACGAAGCTAGTCTGACCATCTTCTCATTACAATACAGATAGACAATCTCTCAGAACAAGAAAAACGAGACACAAAGCTGGTCTGGTGAGGATCCTGCTTTACCTTTGAAAAATGTTAAAGTAATTGATAGTTTCAATAATACATAGTTTCAAAGTATTAAGCATTCCTTTGCTCAGTGCTTCAAAGGGGTCCCCAAATGCCTAGAATTGCAACTATTTTCCTTTTCATGTTTGATAGGAAAAAGTATTAAAAAGACTCTTAAAAATACAAATAAAGAGATCTATCCACTTTTTGATCCACCTTTATCTGAAATTAAAAAAGAAATTTGAGTGCCTTACATGTCCCCCTGTAATGAAAAGCCTCACAAAAAGACTCTGATGTGGAACTAATTTGCATTCTGAATGTGCTGAATGGACTACAGAGACTATAGTAACCTTTAGAGAATCTTTGCTGCGTTAAAAAAAGCAATTCATATTCTAACTCCTTCTACAGAAAATGAAAGGTTGAAAGATGTAAATTAGACAAAACAAACAAACCTTTCATAGTATATTATGAGCTTCAGGTTTCCTGTGCACTTACTAAAATTTCAGTAACTCCTCTTCCAATTTCAAGCAAAGTAAATTTGAGCTATTTGACAAATGCCTTATCACCATTTGATTTAAGTGTTGCTACATACAGAGGAATATTTCAAGGAATAAAGCATTAAGAAACAACTTCTTTGAACTTCCTCACTGTCTCACTCAAGCCATCAAAGGGATGATAGCTTTTTTATTATTTAAAGCTCGCATAATTTCTAGTCTGTGTAACTGACTTTAAGCTTCCATGACCACGTGGTGCATGTACATCTTCACATTTCCTTAATTCAAGTGTTGGAACCTGCTGACCCGTGTCAACAGATTTTAACAGGGTGGTCAAAGCCATAAACAGAATTAAATTCCTGCTCATCCCATGAAAAAAAGAGGGTTAAGGAAAAGAAAAGCATCCCCTAAAAGCCTTAATTGAGAGATTGGAAACAACATACACTCGTCCCACGTGAGAGACAGTGAGGCTTTCTAAAGACTCAGCTCACTCAGAAAGTGTCTGTTAGACACCAGGGTTCCCTTGGCTTCAGTGTTCGTGGGGCTGTCCACTAAGGGGCAATCAAATTAACTTCAAAAGCAGTGAAATAGTGGTTTGATAGCAATCCCTTATCCCCACCATGCAGCATCATTCATTATCTTTCATCCACACAAGCTGTCTTTCCTTATTTACCCTTGTCCTTATAACAACTCTGCCAGTCCTACATAACATGGCCACATTGCTTCTCCAGATGCCCCAAATCGTTGCATCAACAAAATTATCTTGGAACCAGATGGGAAAGAAGGGCTGTGAGAGGCCCTCCAGCCTTCCTCTTGCCCAAAGGTATGATCAGCCAGATCTGAATTATTTTGAGATGGTGTTTATCTAACCTGCTTCCAGAAACATCCTCAACCTTCCCCAGTAACCTCGGTCAATGTTTAGAAATGTGACTTGTTATCTTCACAGCACACAGGAAGGACAGGCTCTGGCCCTGTATCTCAGCAACTGTCCTTTACCTACAGGTTTCAGTATGCTTCCTGCTTTTCTTTTTGCAGCTAAATACGCTCTACTCTTTCTACTTTTTTTCCATCTACAGCTGCTGTGATTTTCATTGCTCTACTCCGAATTTTACCTGTTGATATCTGTTAATTGTAGCGTCCAAAATGGACATAGCACTTCTTATTTGGAGCTTGTAAGATTTCTTTTGACGGGTTTGCCTGAAGCATTTTTCAGAAGTTTCTTTCTTTTTTGCAGTGTCCTTTTCCCCAGCAAATCCACTACCTGCTAACCCAAGCCCTGCCCTCTCCCCCCCATTCTGTCATGTGCAGAACAGCAATTAAGCTCCATTTGTTTCCTCCCTTCCCCAGATGGAACAAACCCAGCAAGACTGCAAGCTCTTCAGGGTTGAAACCATCTTAAAAGGCACTTAGGTATAAGCTATTAGCTATAATTAGCTATAATATCTATAGTAAAATATGGCTATATCTTATATATATTAACTATAATTAGCTATACTCAGCTGATAATTAAGAGTAAATACAGTATTTCCATGTCACTGGAAATCAAAATTGAAGGGTTCACCTGGAAAAAGGATGCAATTTCCCATATTGTCAGTTCATCAGCCTTTCACTCAGCCTCTCCTTCTTTCTTATCAGACAGAGATCGATACAAACCCATCATTCTGCTCTTCAGCACAATGATTGGCTCAAGCCCAAAAGCTTGACTGGGGCCCTCAGCTATCCCTGGGTTGAAGCACCAAAGAAAGGAGTGTGGCTGCTCTGGGAAGGTGCTGATCCCCACGTGTGAAAGCCTGGGACAGGAGTGCAGGCAGACTGGGGACACCGGGCAGCTCCCGCCTGGCTAAATCCCCCTCCCGGTCCAGCAACAGCAGAGATGAAAGACTCCACGTTGGTATTTACAAACACCCCTTCTGCCATAGCAATCAGAGGTTCTAGAGTATAGGATGCGAAACAAGCAGGCACACAAAACAGAAGAGAAAAATAAGCAGAGATCCCACGAGGTCCATAAGAGCTTCCAGCGTCATACACAGGTTTTACACAGAAGGCCACCAGACTACAACCCACAGGGATACTGATCTGAACAGGAATTCAAGTCAGGCACCAAATTACCTTTGAAGACCTGGGCTTAATTACTGCTGTTACAGAAAATGGTGTAAAACCTGCTGACAAATGGCTAATGTCTACCAGGAGTTTTGCAAGCTCTCAGCACAGACTGCCTCTGCTCGGAGGAACACTTCATATGAGACTGGAGGGAAAGAAAAAAGAATGAAGCAGAAGTTGAACAGTGTCAGCCTGCACTGCTGAGTAAGAACAGACCTGCTAAATGTAAACACATTGAAATACTAATTAAAGTCACAGACCCCCATTAGCTGCCTAGCAAAATCCACCAAATCCCTAATGGAATGAATCACACATTTTGGGATCAAAGCTGACATCTCAGTCAGGCCACAGGAGTATGTATGGCTGCTTTACCTCTCATCCTGTCCCTCCACCACGCTGGCAATGTGCTTTTGCTTACAGTAAAACTGTGTCAGAGGCCTCAGATCAGTGCCAGATGAACCAGGATAAATTACTGTGGAGTTTGTCTTCTGAGAATGTTCTTTTGATATTTTAATTTCAGTAAAAACACAAACTAGCAGGGACGAAAATATCCTGTCTGTCATCTCAGTAATGCTTCATGTTGTCTCATTTACTGATGGCACTTTGCAAGAGGGCACACCTTATAGAAGCCTGAGAATTTTGGAATGGAGGCTAATTCCAATGTGAAAAATTTGCTATGTTGCATGCAATTTTGTGTTAGTTTCCTGAAACAGGAAAGACAACAAAATCAGAGTAGTGACAACAATCTTAAAAAATTAAGTACTGTTGGAAATATAAAAAGACACAAAATGCCAGCAAGTTTTAGAAAATGTATTTTAAAAATGTAGATAGCAGATATGTGACAGCAAATGTCATTGTTGTGTCTCAGAATAATGATGCCGTCTCTTCTTTGCATTACTCGCAAAGCCCTGCCAAAGAACTTCTCTTCCTCATTGTTCAAAAACTTCTTTGTACTTAAGCATTAAAACACTGAAACTGCCATGTTTGAGCAAAGACTCCATCAAATCTATACTCTATATCATGTTTTATGATTCAGTGAAGTCCATTTTCATTCTATTATCATGCCTCAGACTGTCTTTGTAACTGAACAGTTACCAGATAATCTGCTTTCAGAGTAAATTCTTCCTGACTCCTAAAACAAGCAAGGTTGTCACCACATGCTTTCTACCCATTTTAATATATATATTTTTTTAATTCTTGCTATTATGGTTTTAACTGCTATAATGAGCTGTATGTACTCTGTTTTGAATCCTACCAGTCCAGGCAATCACACAATATGCATTTGTTATTATACTCAGATGTACACATCCCTCTGAACTCAAGGTTCAGTCTTATGCCTCAAAAACCATCTGCGTTTTACACAGCTCAGTAAAAAAAAATACACAGTTTTTGTTTTGTGAAGTTTACACATTTCAGCATAATGAACACAGACTTTAAGTCCAGGTTATGCACACTAAGCGATCTGAAAAAAGTCCACGCTGTGCTTTCAGTGAGAGTGGCTGAAAAGAGGGAAACAGAACAATTGCTTTACAGAGGCATTGCTTCCTTTAATAATTTGTGCCACATAAAGAATACTTTTCACGCTAGGTCATTCAAGAGAGATTTTGGTGGAATGTGATCATTCAGTTTATGCAGCAAAACCAAGCTACCACGATTTAATTCTGCTGTGTGCTCAAATTTTATATTGTACACCCATCAGTTGTTGAAGCATAGCTCCTGCTAAGCTGAAAGCATAAAAGAAAGAGTCTCGTTTCACTTCTGAAAAGCCTGAAAATGTTTTATTCATGTATTTGTAGCACATACATTGCAGGGAGTATTACTGGATTCAAGAGAGAATTGAAAGACCCTTCCCAGATGAGATTGTGTTAGTTTAGGATTTTGATTGGGCAGTGAAGAATCTATCAGGTTTTTTCTTCAGCTCCAGGTCATTCATTCTGGACATTTTGACGAAGTCTAAACCAGAGCAATTATGCATTCATGAGCAGGATGCTGAAGGTTTCACTTGGAAAACTGAAGGCTGATAACCAAAGTAAGGATCAAGTATCTTTCCTGAGGCTACTGCATAATGATGAAAAGACCACATCTCAAAGCACGTATTGCAGAAAGCCTAGTGCTGCTGTTCAAGCTGCTGTAGATAAACTGATGGATTTAAAATAACCAGCCCCTTCATCTGTCAGGGCTCAGTAGACCTGTACAGTGCATCAAACATAATGTGCATTCTAGAATGAAGAGCTTTGTGCTGCTACAAGGCAGAGCTGACAGCTCCTGTTTCAAAGTTATCTTTAATGCAAAAACAAGAAACGTTCCCAATTGTATCCATTACAATAAAGATGCTGGATGATAAAGTCTGATACCTAAATCATTTCAGTCATGTATGGGAAATCAAATCTCTATAAGCCCGAATGCACACAAAATGCAAATCACTCTGAACTGCCTCTAATACAAACACACTCACATCCATCCTCAGTTTCAGATACAAGGTGTTATTGTGAGCTCACTGCAGAGCCTGGTGTAACCCGAGTCCGGGGAAATGCTGACTTGGAAAGATGCGTGACAAAGAGCCCAGCCCTGCAAGTGTTTGTTCCCATGAGCCCTTCCAGAGGCCAACAGGCTGCATAAGAACGACTCTGGGGAGAAATTACTCCATATTAATGGAGTACTAACAACATTAGAGAGCAGGCCGCTCTCTCCAGCCAGCTTGAGAGTATTTGTGTTGTACAGGCAAGCCCTAATTTGATGGATTTGGCTAAGAGTTGGGAATGGCTTGTCAAAATAACCCTGAGTTCATTCATTGAGACATTAACAATGTCCCATCCCCACGTGGACAAAGGGGGACTACCCGTGGTACAACAACACAGCATTGCCTGTACGCTGTTCTTGTGTGGAGAAAGGCTCAGGGGACAGGGCTGCATCTTGCTGCAAACAAGGAGGCCACTAGCAGCGGTGTTGGACCTGGCCCAAAATACTTCACCTTGTAGAGATTTTTGCTGAATGGAAGTTGTTCATTCAAAGTCCCTGTGGATTTCTAAACTAGCTGAAAACTGCAGTTTGGAAAAATTCAAGGGCTATTCCGAGTATGATGTTGAGAAGGAAGGAATAGTAAGCTGCACACAAGCTATAAGTGCTCACTTTAGGTATTTTCATTCAAATAAAAACACTGTACTTTATTCAGGACATATGTAGCTATAGCATATGTTTACAACAAAAGCAGTGCCACACATCCAACAGAGCAGTATTGTTTCAGAGTCATTGCAATATACACTGTCCAGACACACCTCAGCTGGACAGATCTGTGAAAGTGAGAGGCATAGCTAAGAGCTGGCTCTAGTTATTGCAGGGGTATTGTAGGCCATTTAAAAAAATTAAGTAGTTGTGAAGTGCATAGGCTCCATTCTCTTCCCTCTCATCCCACCCTCCCTGCTTTGTTAAACACATCCATCACATCCTCTTTCCCTGGGTGGATTTCTTCATCACTGATTCCATTGTCCTGTGATGGAATGGAACAGAACAAAGGCTACCAGATCATTTTTCTAAATCACTCATCTGATCTGGTGAAAACTCTAAAACTTGAGAGAATTTAGATAGCTTAAATGCTATTAAAGAGCAATCTGGCTCTATTTCTTAAGTAAAAAAAAAAAAAAATAAAAATTTGAAAAAAGCATGGTACCAATTAAGCCAAGCATCCCATTTTGTCTGAATATTTCACAATAAGTTCAAACACATGCCTTTACTTCTTTTATTGTACTGGCATATCATAGAGTTAAGGCCCATTGTTGCAGCCTTTTTCCTTGTCTGCCTGTCTTTGGAGAGAGGTTATTTTTAGTTTTATGTTTTAAAAAAAAAGGTACACAGCCGGGTTGGCTGGTTTGTCTTCCTGCTTTCTCCTGGAGCATTTAGAGAAAAGCTGAACAAAGGAACAATGTGCTTTGATACTCCCTGCACGTTCCAAGATTTAGTGGAACAACGAGCTTTGATAAACCTATCCTGCTCCTTGGATTTGTTCAGCCTACTGGAAAAGCAAAGGAACAGAAGCAAAGACACAGAAGCAAAGGAACAGAAGCAAAGGCCTGCCACACCGCATTCCCTCCAGAGCCTTGGGAGGCCTCTCCAGGGGCCTCTTTCCCACTGACAAATGCAGATCCATGTGCAGCGTGCCTAAGCGCTTAGGCGCTTGTAAATGTGTTTCTCCACATGGAGGGAGTGAAGACAACCACACAGAACAAACTTGGGCCTTTAAGGGGTATTAGAAAGGAATGTACCTGAAAAACAACAGAGAGGTTTTGGAATGTCATGAACTACAACTATTTGTTACTGAATTCTCATCTGGTTAATTTTTGCTTTAAAGCAAAGTTTTGCATAAATTCCTACCTCTTCCAGCCTCTGTCCTTTATCAAGCATGGTTCAACTTGTATTACTGGGATATACTTACTGTGTTAGTGTAGTCTGTGGGAGTCAGAAACCTTAAGCAGTTAATTCACATTGCTTGATAACCAGCTTTTGCCATTATAGGAAAATTGCTCATTGCCACCAAAAGAAATAAAGGAAAACTCTGGCTATGTACTGTTTGTCTAACATGAAGACATGGTCATACTTTGAAAGGGAAAAGGCCATAATAAGTATGGAAAACTTACTACATTTAGTAGAGATGTTAATCAAATCTCGCTCCCTGGTTTCAAAGTGAAATCCAGACTCCCAGTGGCACAAAGCCTTCCAGAGAAATAAAACTAATTACACTTCAGCATTTCTAGACCTTGAGGTTTTTAATCACATATACCATCTTGCTTAACAGTTCATCCACTTAACACAGGCAAGGTACAAGTTTTTGTAGAAGTATCTGGAAGTGCATCTAGAATGCATTGCCTGTCCACTGTTTTATTTACAGGTTTTCTCAATGAAAATCAGTAGCTAATAAACCAAAGCATTATTACACAAACACAAAATACAGTCATTAACATTTTACTGGATACAAATGATAAGCATAAGGAAATGTCCATGTACGCTCACTGACATGAATTTGTGTTAGCTTGCTACTAGTATATGATACTGTGAATTGGTGAAAGACAGATGTGTATTAAAAAAAAAAATTAGAGAGCCACTCATGTTTGACATGATCTTATACTGAGATAAATATCTACAGATAGTGGTATGATCATGTACACTCACATGTGATCATATCAACACAGTTAATTTTTTTCTGACAAGGTATCACCATCAAGGTAGTTGAACCTCCTCAACAAAGCTTGCTTTGATCAAGTACCAGATACTATTTTCTAAAGTGTTGGATGATACAGAAACAATCTGTGCAAGTGTAGCAATTTTGATTCAGAAAAATTTTAAAAAGTTATATTTACAAAGGTAACTTTTAAATTCAGTGATTAAATTAAGACTCCAGTCTTCATATTCCAAACACCTGTTCATTTAATTTCTTTTTTTTTTTTTTTTTGTGGTTTTTTTTTCTCTCCCCCTTTCCTTTTCCCCNTCTTTTAAAATTTTATTTAATTTTTTTTTTTTTTTTTTTTTGGCGGTTTGCTCTCCTCTCCCCATTCCTTCTCCCCACCGCAAATATTAGCCCAGGTTTAAAGCAGACTATCACAATTAAAACTCTTCAAAATCAGTAAGTTATTCACCTTGTGCCAAAAAAAAATAAAAGGAAAAAAATGCAGCACTGTAACATTACTCATCAGATTTCATAAATCCTTCATAATTAAGGAAAGTTCCAGGAGCAAAAAAACTTATACAACTTGTAGAACTTGGGAGGAGAAATAAAGGAAAGAGGAGACATACATCCATTGACTTTGTTATTTTCTGAATTTCATTTACAAAAAGCTCCTGGTACTTTTTCTAATGTTTCCACACCTCCTTTCACTGGCACGTATGGTTTAATATACAAACAATTTAAATAAAATGTCAAATTCAAATTCCCACCATAAATAATTCCACTCTTATGAAAACTGGTGGGGTTTTAGCTATTTCAAAACTAGCCCTGCCTGGATAACAATTTGGTTAGGAATCAGGCATTAAATAAGAGGCTTCTTACAAAAATTTGTTATTCTATTTTAGCTTTGTAACAATTTCATACAAACGAAATCTAGGAGAAACCGTTTTCACTGATGTTGTTTCTTTTTCATACATCCTAATACCCATAAGTTACAGCCATATGGGCTGTGCAAGAAACAGAACTATTTGAGTGTTTCTGTGTTTTCTAGGGGTTCTCTGAGCCTGTTGATGTTTTTGAACTCAAACAAAAAATAAAAACTCTTGAAGACCTTATTCTAAATGGTAGATAAACTCTCTGGCCTTTTTTCTTCATGGAGTGTTATTATCCATCCTTATTATAAGATACTGTGTTTCTTCTCATCTTTAAATTGGGTTTGTCAGTACGGTCTCTTTTTGATTCCATCTTCTATTTCAGATTCCAACTCATTTGGTGAAAGAGCTCATAATTTTACCTCCTTGCTGAAGCTGGTCTTTTCACACTGGTCAGCTTTGAAAGTCAGAATACTGAGTGCTTCTCTAGGTCAAACTGGTGCTAATTTGAGTATGGAGTGGAACCAAGCTGGTTTTATGTGGTGTTTGGATTGATTTCTTCTCATGCTGGGTTGGAGATCGAGCCATCTCAGGTGGTTCAGGAAACGGGGTGGGGAGTGGTAGCCATTTCCATGCCAGAGTCTCTCAACAGCAAAAATACAGAAGAGAAACGGAGAGAATGAAAAAAAGACTTGTGGTTGAGTGAAGAGAATTCCCATGTCCGTGAGTGGTGGTATTGTTCACTGAATTTGTGACAGCTGACAGAGAAGTGGAACTTGCTGAAGAATTGTTTGAAGGTGTAGGACTTGTTTCATTAGTACAGTAGATCTAGAATGTGGAGAGGAAGGGAAGTAACAAAAAGGGTTATATTGTCTCTTTTTAAAAATCAGAATATATATTAGTAGCAATGAACACTGTGTAGCCCCACTCAGTCACAGCACTCAGATGATATATACAAATGCTCACGCCTTTCATTGTGCAGTTAAGGACAAAGACATTTTGAATGCACGTGTGGGATTTGTTAAAGAAATAAATCGAATGTTTTTCTAAATCTATTTACATAACTATTACTCTATGGAAATTCTTCCCTAAATTAGAAGATATATAGGTTTCAAAGAACCTCACAAAAAAAAAAAAAAAAAAAGTGCAAATGTAGAGCTATGTAAAGGCAAACCTTAGGATAAGAAAGATTTTCAAACAGCTGCATGAATTGCACTCTGCGTTTGCAGACAAAGCCACAATCAAAAATATGAGGAAACAATGATCAAGAATCTATTGATACTGTTTCTGGGGCTGGTTTGCTGCTTCCTTTGAAGCAATGGTGGGACTTTATGTGAGTGGATTCAATACTTCAGCCTCTCTTATCTTGCTTGGTAGCACTGAACTGCAGAAGTTAGAACAATGAAACCATACTGATTAAATCACAACCTATTGGCATCCAAGAACACACACACACACGAAAAAAAAAGTACAATAAGAAAAAGACCATTAATTAGCAAATTTTAAAAATGCTCACAGAAAGCAAAATAAAAAAATACCCTTTTCCTCTCATAACTCTGCGTAATGGGGACAGAACAAAAACTTGCACTCTGTGCAACCTCAATAACAAGTTATTCCCTACATATGCACAGGCAAACTTTCAAAGATAACCTCAAGCATTTTTATTCCAGTGAAAAAAGAGCATGTGAAACAAGAATGAAAACAAGAACAAGAATCGCATTATCTCATCCCAAAAAATGAGCATAGTACAAAAAGCTTGGCTTCAACTCCATGGCCTCAAACTTGCATTCTACCAGAGCATTCTGGTAAGCTCTTAAGAGTTAATTCAAGTAAAAACATATATTTTATAAAGAGGGTAGTTAGTTTAGTAATTCTGTTCACCATGCCCCTATTTTCTCATGTTTCTAGTGCTGCTGAGAAAATAGATTAGCAGAAAAAAAAAAAAAAAAAGTCGATCCCTCAATACTGAAGCAATGAGGTCTACATTAAATTAATTGGAAAACTGCATAAGCATTTTCTTTCAGTATTTCCTACCAAAAAAAGCATATAATAGAAAAACATAAGAATGGTGTAAGGCTTCTGGTAGTTAGCATTTTTGGCAGTCGGCGCCTGGCTGGAAGCAATTTAGGACTGCAGGATAAAAATCGCTGTGTTGAAGTTTCTGTTAAAACCGGTCTGAAAGTGATCAATAGTGAATTGCTGAGTTAATAACCTACAAGGCAAGTCCAAACCTGCCCTGGAATTTTTTTCAGTCTTCATACAAAGACTCCACCACCATTCCACTCTTGGTTGTGTATTTTTCAAGTTTTCTTGGTTTTAAACAAAAAACCTAGTTTCTCTTTCTTCTTTTTTTTTTTTTTTTG
>VYXD01014231.1:230590-242359 GCA_013397195.1 Hylia prasina | reverse complement strand
CTCTATCATCCACTTCTATTACTGATGTAATAGTAACTGAGGTAACTGAGGTAACTGAGGTAACTGAGGTATGATCAATGCAATTTTGAAGTGAGCATTAGCAAACTAAATGACCATAAATTAAACTCTCTTAAAGGTTTTAAAACAATTCCTAAAATGTTGATCTAAGCATTTCACCCGTAGTTGTGTTTGTTATTGAAAAACATTGTCAAAATCAAGCCTTATCATGTTGAGGGGAAAAAAAATGTGCCTGAGGAACATCAGCAGAGAGAAAAGAGGATTAGTCACTCTTGAAAGGTAAAAAAAAAAAAAAATGCATAGAACCTAAGGCAAACAGTGACCTTAGAAAGGCAGAAATGACAAATCCTTGCATGAAAACTTTCATGCTCTCATAGCTTTTTGGTGACAACTACTCAAAGAAAGTTGGTGGAAAGTGAATTTCTGAAGTGGAACTGAGAGTAGCAGTGGATTTGCGTGTTAGTGTGGAGATTTTAGCTATAGGAGTTCTTAGGATGTATAACTGAGGATATAAATTATTCTTTTTAAAACAGGATGAAAAAAATTAATTAGAGGTGAACATGTGAAATGTGTGAGTTCTTATTGCTGCATCAGCTGCTTTTTCAAGCTGAAAGTTTTAATCTGTTCTTCCTGTTAGTGCTTTGCAATGCCTTCATTTACTGGGTTTTCATCCTAATTCTACATTCCTGAAGCTCTGTTTAAATGGCAGTGTTTAGGAAAACTGTAATTGAGAACTGGAGAAAACACTTTATTTGAAAATTAGGTTTTGTAGTGCTGTGAAAGGAATCATAATGCAATTAAACAATCAGAAAGTCTTTTGCTTGTTCTCCATTTTTCTGTGGGAGAAACAAAGGGCTCTTGCAAAATACTGAAGTGATTGTCAGGGTTTTTTTCCTAAACATTTTGGAACTGTGCACTTTGCCTCATTAACTATCATTTCAAGCTTTTATATTTGTGCAGAGAATACTCCTTGGAAACCCCTCTCGAGATAAAATAGACCTTAGTTTTATGGTGGGTTCTTGAGGCAGGTTACAGGATGCAATACAGAAGTATCCTTCTTCTAGAGAATAATTTGGAATTATCCAGCAAATGGCTTAACTAAAGTTGATGACTTTCAGGAAATCCTTGAACTAAAGAAAAGCTAAAAAAGAACCTGCATCTGCATTAGAAAATTATTTATAAATGTTGATGACAATTTAATCCCTATTAAATTTTACCACATAGATTCTCCCTATTTACCATTTTCTCTTTTTCTGTTTATATTTGTGTTGATGTCATTTTACCTCCATTCTAAAGTAAATCCTAGGAAATCTTTTTTAATAGGCCAAAAACATATTTTATTTACATATGTGTGTATGTATGTATATGTGTATATACAACTGAATTTGCCTGAATTGATGAATTGGTTTTACATCATTTTTTGTGACGTCAAAAAGATTTTTGCAGGCTTTTAAATGTAAGCTTCAATTAAATCACAATGAATTCACATAATATCTTGATTGTTTCAAATCTTTTATTCCTGATTAGTGACAGTAAAATAATATAATCATAAATATTTTGTTTTGTTGTTTGGGAAAGTAATTTACAGGACAGTGATAGTAGTGGGTTTCTGAAGTCTCCCTTACTACCCAAAAGACTAGAAAGCCATAATTTACATTATACCTGCTTTATAAATGCCTTTACATGCAATGAATAAGGAAATTCTGATCATTATTATATCATCAGGATAGATGAAACAAATACTGTTTTACATTTTAATCCTAGAATATAGCACAGAGGCAGAAATTACATAGTTAGGTTTAAATATATTTTGTAGTGGAAAAAGTGGTGATAGGGTTCATCATCCCCAAAGTTGCTTTCTCATTTGATCATCTATATTGGAAGTCAGAAATTATGACAGTGACAAAGAGGAACACCAACTCCAGAGCACTAATTAAAATGTACCATCTCAGTAGATCTTAGTTCATCTTCACATGGAACCCCATTAAGGCAAAATGATCTGTACAAATTAGTCTTTCCAAATAGAACCACTGGCAATTTTTAATGAGGTTTCCATGTAAAGCATCATCTGTCAAATTGCAAAACTAAACCAATCAAAGACATACCATGCTAGATTATGTCTAATGTCTGTTTGTTTAATTGGGAGATTGGTTCATTTCTTTAATGCAATCTTGCATTACACATGTGACTTCAGAATTTAGTGACCTGCTTGCATCAATGTCAATAGTTGGGTGTTTAAAGAGCAGCATATTTAAATTACTATTTATAACTGTTAGCAGAATAGACTTTAATTCATGTTCTGTTCACACTCTAGGCAACTAATGTCTTTCTAACAATACTGTTAACAAAGCAGAAAAAATTAAAAAATAAAAAATACAATTAAGAATAAATAAAGCCTAAAATCATTGAAATATGCAAAGGCTGTCAGGTGCCAAGTAAAGAGAGCAAGAGTTTAACACATTCTCTTGTAGTCTGTAAGGTATAATGAGAAAATAATTCAAAATTTAAAACATTATTCTGGTTCTAAACAGTGGGAAAAGAGCTACAGGGTCTTAATTAAAACATGGAGAATCTGCTTTCACTTTACACCTCCCCTCCTGTCCCACCTGTCCCATCCAGAGTGCAGGCCATCAGGGAAAACAAAGGATGCAATGAATTTCTCCTGTAGATATTCCAAGAAAATATTTGTCATTTGTCTTTTTACATAGGGAATTCCTTATGAGTCAAAAAGAATAAAATCTGTGTTAGCAATCATATGAATCAGAAGAAAAGGTTACAATGACTGTTGGTATCTTGATAAAACAATCTGGAAAGGACCTTAGGAGATTTTCTAACCCTTCTCTGTCTCAGTCTGTATCAGCTAAACCTAAAGGACTCCTGATAGATGTTTAAAAGACAGTTTTGAGTGATTTTTTACTAGGATAGAAAGGATGTTTGCAGCAGGCAAAGAAATACTAGCATATCTTGACTTTACTGTTTTGAAATTATATGGAACTTGTGAGCTTTATCTGAGGTAGTTAAAAAATAGGTTGAACAACAATGCAATACTTTGAAGAGAGTTCTGAGGAGAGCAGAAATAATTATAGCCAAAATAAATGTGTTTTAAGAAGGCTGACTAGAAGATTTAAGTCTGAATAACCTTACAAAGATCATGTGAAATAGGTGAAATGCTGATAAAATATCTGTTAGAAAGTAGGCAAAATCCCCATCTCCACACTGGATAGTACCAGAATCAGAGCCCTTAAACTAGATCAAGAAATGGAGACATTTTGACTTTAGAGGAGCCCCTCTGGTGGGAAGGATGGGAAGATGTTGGAGTAGATTGGAACACTTAGAGGAAAATGTTGATGTCTTTAAGGTCCTCTCATGAGACAGAATCTTTCCAGGAGCTCTTGATAGTCTTCCTGGGTCTGCCTGTTGGAGTTTCCAGGGAAATTCTCAGGGGAATTCTGACATATTCTGTGACAGCTCAGGCACCACACCAGCCCAGCAGTGTCAGTCTCCTCGTGGTGTGACACCACAGGCTTCATAAATACTTCTGTGTTACCATTCAAAGTAACGTGAAGAAATTTAATCCATTTAATCTGGAGCAATGTTTACTCTGGCAATCAAGCAGCTTGTTAGGGCCTAATGAAGATTTTCTTCTAGGGCAATAAATTAATGCTGGTTCTAGCCAAAGTACTTGATTCATTGGAGTAACAACTTTCTATAACACATGGACAACTTTTGTTCAGCGTTTTTTAACCTTTGTAAAAGTTACTTGTCTTCTTACCTTTTTTAAGTTATTTTGCCAAAAATATGCTTTTGTTTTTATTTCTACATCTAGCCCATCTGTTGTCATCCTTAATATTTCTTATATTAACTTTAATGCATCACCTCCCACGCACTGTTTTTGCAAGGTACATAAGCATAAGGTACAGGCATAAGAGCTCATGTAGTTAATTATGCAGAAAAGCCATCTATTTCTAAATTATCAGTTAGGTAAGGTTTTATAAACTGTCCTCTATTCAGGGAAACCGATGCAATTAAATTAATCAATCTTTCTTAAGCTAATTTCTGAGACCTGATATAATAACTTAGTATGATATTTATACCTTTGCAAGCCTGTAATACAGCACAGGGAGAAAGACAGCTGCAGAATACTAAAGAATCTCCAGCTTATGAATGAATGGACTGATTTACTTCTTTTCATCCAGCAATAATGCATTAAACTCTTCTTCATGTCTCCTTCAATGTGTAGATTAGGATCTCTGCCTTTCCTGACATTTCCTAAACCCCTTGCATAATTCTCTGTTTAAGCAGCACACAGAGGTGCAGCTTCAGTCTGCCCAAGAGCTGAAACTCAATGGTCTCCAGTCCCCTTGTTCCCCAGATAAGGTGGGCACTCCAGCAATTCCTGAATCTGCTTTTAGTGATCAGCTTCCAAATTTTGCATGGTATGTTCAAGGCAGGTATTCAGCTGTGCATCTGCACTTATGTGTGGTACCACTGGAAAACCATTAAACTGCTTAATATATTTAAATAGTCATACTGTTCAAGAATTTCAACCTTCATTAATCTTGCTATGTCTTTTCATATTTCCTCAGCCTAATTCTTACTTGTATTTTCATTTTTAGGGAGTCTAAAAATGGGAGGTGTTCACACTTGTACTAATTAATTGGATTTTGAGTAATCTGCTTGGTCTTCACTTTAAAAAAATACACTACACTTAGGAGATTGTAGCTTTAAGAACAAAATTGCTGCTGTCAGATTTCTCCTGAGTAACTGGAAATTGAGAGAAAATGATCCCAGACCTCTAGTTTTGTCTTAAATATAACATTCCTCACCCCAAAAAAGAGCATTTGCTTTCACTAGAAATTGTCCTCCCTGATATTTTTAAGGCTTTTTTTTTTTTTTTGGCTTAACTAGTAGTCTTTTTAATAATTTTTTTTAAAGTCATCATCCTACCCACTTTTTCAGTTCTGATTCCTTCTCTAAATTTTAGATGGAGAGCAAAATTTTTCTTTCCCGTGTTTAATTGTAACAGTGTTCTCAAAGTAGTCCCACGGATTTTAAAATGATGAGCCAGGGTCCTGCAAAACCCAACTCAGTTTTACTTCTCAGTGTGGTATTAAGCTCACTGTTGCTATTTAAGGCAATCTTATAAAACACACATATCTCAATTTAGTTGCAGAGATGTTTGATTTAAATGGCAGCCTCTCAGTGTCTTAAGTTTGAAGTAGGAATATAAGATCAATGAGTTTAAATATAACTTAATAACAAGTTCAATAACTTAATCAACTTAAGATCAATAAACTTAAATATAAGTTTAAAATTTGACAAAAAGACAACACGAAGCCAGACCAGGAGCTACAGTTACAAGGGTAAATGACCCCATTTGTTTTCAGTTAAAAATTTAGTAATTTAGTAAATAAAACATGCAGTACAAAGTGATCCTTTCCTCCAATTCACTAACACACTATAGTAATCCAGTATTGTTAAAGTATAATTCGAATATAGAATATATACTTTTTAATTTTTTTTTATGTTTATAAAGTATTTATTTATAGACCTGCCTGCCCATTTATCTCAAAGCAATAGAATGGAGAAAAAGTAAAATGGTTTTCTATACAAGAAAAGAGAAAAGGTATTTGTGTGTGACCAAATAATTTATTGCAGAGCAGGACACAAATTCAGAGGTTTTTTACTTCCAGCCTGCTGGCTTTAAGCTTTTGGTTAACTTCATTTTAGTACAATAAGATATGTCCCTGGGAAATGGAAAATCTAGCAGATTCCATAAAATCTTCTAACTGATTAATTTGAACTGTATTCAAAATTCAGTAAGCAGCAAAAATAATAACTTTAAAGTGCTCTCATAAAGGCCCTAAAAAAAAAAATAGAATTGTCTACAATGAGTACATGAACAAGTTCATAGTAGTTATTGTAAATTCCTTAAAAACCACACCCTGCACAAGTACAGAGACACAAACTGAATAACTTCAAAGAAACTTTCAATTGTTCATAATTCTTTAGAAATTGTATCATCTTTAATAACACCTTCCATCAAATGCACAACTGTTGATGTAAAATTTCAGAGCTTCAGCTCTGATATATACAGTGCAGTCTGGAGATGGGGTTCAAACCCTGACATTTAAACTCTGACTTTGGCTCTTTTCCCCTTTTATTTACACGGAGCACATTCTTTGCTGTGTCACAGGTTACATTTTTAACCTCTTCACTACCGGTGAAAAACTAACCTGCTCAGATTTTCTTTTTATCTCTTTTTTTAGGGTTCCCATTAGAATTGGCCGTTCCACCCCTGTGCTCAGGTGAGACCCCACCTGCAGAGCTGCCCCAGCCCTGGGCCCAGCACAGGGAGCACCTGGAGCTGCTGGAGAGTCCAGGGGAGGCACCAGGATGATCCCAGGGCTGGAGCAGCTCTGCTGGGAGGAAAGGCTGGGAGAGCTGGGATTGTTCACCTGGGGAGGAGAAGCTCTGGGGTGAGCTCAGTGTGGCCTTGCAGGACCAGAAGGAGCTGACAGGAACCATGGAGAGAGACTGTTTACAAGGGATGGAGGGACAGGACACAGGGAATGGCTTCCCACTGCCAGAGGGCAGGGGTAGATGGGATATTGGGGAGGAATTGTTCCCTGTGAGGGTGGGGAGACCCTGGCACAGGGTGCCCAGAGAAGCTGTGGCTGCCCCAATATTTTAACATTTTTATTCTATCTGCATAACTCCCCTGTATTTCTTTATTCTTTAAACTCAATGAAATCTCTATTGCTAGTGCTGATTAATTTTACTTGTTTACTTTGGATTGTTTCTTTTTTGTTATTCTTCCTTAGCTTTGGTTCCTAAAAACAGCTGAAATCCACTGGTAGAGCAGTACAAAGTGTCTATACCCTGCCCAAACCTTCTTTCTAGATAAATGTGCCCTGCTAGTGCTGACAGAACAGCCTATTTCACATGCATGGTCACTTTCTTTAACACAGTAACAATGTTCACCTTAATTTGTATCATTTCAAACAAACAGAGAAAGTTAAGGAAATACTAAGGTTAAAAAAAATCCCACTTACTGACATTACTAACATTAAAAAAAAATAGTTTAATAATGTTTACATTGAAATCTTGATGAGTACGAAATTGCAAAATTAATTTAGCATTAAAAACCTCATTAAAACTAAGACATTTTAAAATCCATCTACAGCAGCAGCAGCCATGATTCACAGTGTGGGAGAAGGCAGTTGCTGAGGATTTGTGTGAACTCTGACTGCAGCTGGCACAACCAACCACAATTCCCAGGAGAACAGCACATGGTGTAACAGATTTGTTATTTCAGCAGCCACGCAATAAAAGTTACTTGTGGATTCATAGAAAAGTGCCCTTTCAAATGACCAATCCATCCTATTAGGGAGAAAAATCAATGCACGTTGTGCCTTTCAGTTTATTTACATTTCTTTGCATTTTAAGGTGACTTTCCCCGTAGCTGTTTGCTTGTTATACAATTAAAATAATGTTACTTGTGCATCCTTTCGTCAGTGAAGGTAAGAAGGCTAAAAAATATTGCATTGATAGGAAATGAGATTATCAGTGGCAGGCTTCTTTCTAATTGATGCAAAGTTGATGAAATACCATCTCTGAGATTCGTTCAGTTGGCCAGAGCATGGTGCTGATAATGCCAAGGTCACGGGGTCAATCCCAATACAGGCCATTCCCTTCAGAGTTGGATTCTGACCCTCAAGAATCCCTTCCAACTCAGAATATTCTGTGATCCTGTGATGTGCCATGACGCCTCCTCACTGTGCTCAGCTGGGACTCACCTTTGGAGCTCTGCAGGTTTTGATCTTTTTGGCTGAGATCTTTTCTGAGAAGATTGAGATACCAGTTGTTATCTCTCAAGGATGAATGTTAATGAGCAGCAGTTCTCAAGGTGAAGAGAACTTTAGTTAGCTGTGGAATTTGTCAAACTCCTTCCAGAAGGAGGATAGATTTGGTCATTTATCAGGCTTAGACCTGATACTTCAGAGTTGTTTGACAAATCCCATGATCCTGTGCATTCATATTTCCCCATGGGATTACTGTGATCTGACATTGAAGGATTGCTATTTAAGATCTTCTCATTGTGGTGAGTTGGCCTTCACTGGCCACTGGCTGCCCACCAGGCTGCTCTCTCACTCCTCAGTGTGACAGGGGCACAAAATAAAATATAAAACTCCAGAGCAGCTTGTGAAAGTGATCTGTACTCCTTAGCTTGGAGAGCCTTTGGAAGGTACTCTGCTCTACTTCCCTGAGTAAATAAACTGCATCAGTAGAAGGAAATGCAGAAGTACCCCCTAGAAAGGTATTTGGAACAAAAAGAAAGAACAGACAGAGGATGAAAAAACCACAAAGAGTGAATTTCCCTGCTCCTGTTCTTTCCAGTGCTGCCAGGTGCTATGCTGCCTTCAGAGTTTTCACAAGGCAAGTGGTTTCTAGGAAAGCACAGGAAAAGTGCAATCAGAGATGCAAATTGAGGGGATCTATGACAGCTAGTTTCATGAGGATCATCTCTGTGAAACCATAAAACCAGGCATGGTACCAGCCTGAAACTGAAATGCTAAGGAAAGATGATGATGGAACTGGGATGATTTCAATGGTTAAGAACCTCTTAGGCAAGTTCTGCAGGAAGACATGAGCACCAGCAATCCTCTAATAGCATTTCAGTGGTGTGACCAATTGGCAGCAAATATCTCCACATTAACATTAGACAGCTCTAAAGAGAAGATTTCAAAGTATATTCATCATACCTTTTTCATTCAACAATAAATAGGAAAATCATCTATTCAGGACTAAACCAAAGCCTGCCCCAATCCCCAGTTGTTTCATAAAGTAAAAGTATCTTGATTTATCTTTCATTAGACTGTTTGGGAAGTGGTGGCATTATAGATCTGTAATGCAGAAAGATTATATCTCCTATTGCCTTTTTGGACCTCATCTGGACCCTTTTTATTTATTTTTTTTAATTCTCACACATCAAAACACAACACTTAAACTTAGGCGTGTGCTACTTAAACACCTAAACTTAGGGGAGTGCTATTTAAATAGTCATACTGTTCAAGAATTTCAAACTTCATTAATCTTGCTATGTGTTTTCATATTTCCTCAGTGATTTTCTTCTTACATGTATTTTCATTTTTAGGGAGTCTAAAAATGGGAGGTGTACTGGAGCTTGTAAATCATCTATCCATGTTTCTTTTGGGCTGCTTGCCTATTGCTGATAATAGCAATGGAAATACTACACATGAGGTAAAATCTAGAAATAAAATTAAACAGGATAAACCACTATTCTATTGAATCATATCTCAGATGTGATCCACTTGGTACATATGTCTGCCAAGAGCAATTTGAAGCACTGAAGTGATTTTTCTACTGTTACCAAGAAGTGCAGAGTATTTGGGAGAATACTAAGGAATTAGTTTCATACCATGGGCTGCAATATGCCAGCAGTGGAGCAGGCAGGCCACCAGGGCAGCTGGCAATCCTGAGCTCAGGATTGATCCTGTTTGCTCTCCCAACTGGCAGCTGAAATCTTTTCTCATGTCTCACAGATCACCTGGGTATAGGGATCATTATCTCTGGCCCTCCTCTTTCCTCTTCATCCCTCACTAAGCAAATGGATTTTGTCTTGGATTTCTTCTGCAGTACAGGGGCAGCTGCTGCTGGCACAGGTTGTTCCTCTTGTTCAGCTGCAGTTTGAGTGGCCACAGTGCCTGTTGGTCTGTTTTTCTCCTCCTTCCCTCAGGATGCTCTCTAGGGACCAGCAGTGCCCAATAAATAGTAGCCAGGACCCAGCAACAAGTTTCTCCCCTCTGGTGCTGCCACAGCATCCTTCTTGCAAATATTCTGTCACTTTGCCAGGGTTCTGTAGTTGTTCAGTGGTAGAATTTCATACCATCAGGGAATTTCTCCAAAAAACTGGCCCATTTTCTCCCACATCCCACATCACTCAAGACTATTCTCCCTCAGGCCAGATCTCACACGTTGAGATAAGAACAATCTACTGGAAACACCAATGAAATAAGGACATGAACAGTAACAGGAGCAAACACTTTTGTACACTTTTGTTATTTATTAATAACAAAAGTGTACAAAAGAGAGAGTTATTCACATGCCAAAATGCTCACCACAGAGCTCATGACCTGACTGCAGCCATGGCACTCCCAGCTGGACAAAAGTCCTTCCCCCCAGAAAAGAGTGTCCCTTCCCCCTGTGCCTCACAATGACATGAGGTGGTATAGAATAACATTTGGATCCTGGCCATATTCCCTCCTGGCTACTGCACAAAATTAACCCTGTCCTGGCTGGAACCAGGCCAGCAGGGACACTTCCAGCAGACCAGGTTGTTCAGAGCTCCATCCAGCCTAGCCTTGAACACTTCCCTGGGAAACCTCTTGTAAGGCCTCATGACCCTCAGAGGGGACAATTGCTTCCTAATTCTGAATCTAACCCTGTCCTCTTTCAATTTGAAGCCATTCCTCCTGTCCTACCTGCTCTAGCAAGTACTCTCTCATTATATATATATATAAACATATACTATATATATGTATATATATAATATAACACATTGTTGCTCAGGGTCGCACTTTAACTGATGAAGCTTCATTAAAAATAATATACATGTCTTTACAGAATAAACAGATCTTTACAAGTAGATGATGAAAGTGATAGGTGACTTTTCCTCTTGACTCTGAAATTCTATTTTGGGGGATATAGCAGTAGCATTATTGATTTCCATTGCTTAACCACTCTTGAGCTATTATTTAGCCTGAGAAGAAAGAACATTGTTAAGGATGAAGAATGAACAAATGGATGAATTCTTAACATACATACAACAGAACATATTTTCATTTCTTCTATATTTTGGTTATATATGGGACTCAAATCATGCAGTAGCAACAATTTCTTTGTCAACATCTAAATATAAGACTTTCATATATCAATTTATATTTGTCTCCTACAGAACACAGACCATCTGTTAATGGTTTGGGCTTGCTTTTCTTAAAAAAACCCCAAAGTATTGCAAAGGAATCTCTGCTGGGGTAGCTGATCAAGAAAAATATCCTTCAGTGAATTATCTGAATTTTGTCAACAAAAGGGTAGGAACAGCAAATGGATAGCAATTTACATCCTAAATTTACCTCCTTAGAAACTCGAACACTTCACATTAACACCAGTCAGGGTTTTAGAGACACACCATGGTCCCAGGGGAGCACAAAATCACTCTGATTCCTCAGAGTGTCTGAGCCCTCAGGCTGTGCTTCCCACCTGAGGTCAGCACTTCACATGGAGTGTATCGAGGTCTAAACATCAAACATGAATCTCTTACTGTGTTTAAATCTTTTTTTCAGTTTACAGTATTTTTTATGTTTTCTGGGGGGGAAAAAATGTTTCAAAAATTACTAAATTAATACCTGTAGGACTCCCTAACTGTGAACCATTTGATCTGATTTTGTCAATTATAGATCTATCATTCTGATATTGAGATTAGCAAGTATCTCTCAACATCAGGAATTTTTATTTAACATCCACCAAAGCTTCAGGGATTAGTCTATATCCTCACCTGTTTGTTTACTCTGGCCCTTGTACCTCTGGCCATGAAAGACTCCCAGCAGTGAGGAAGACCCCTTTCTTTCTTTCTTTTCCTTCCTTTCTTTTTCTTTCTTTCTTTCTTTCTTTCTTTTCCTTCCTTTCTCTCTCTTTCTTTCTTTCTTTCTTTCTTTCTTTCTTTCTTTC
>VYXD01014231.1:204369-230532 GCA_013397195.1 Hylia prasina | reverse complement strand
TTCTTTTCCTTCCTTTCTCTTTCTTTCTTTCTTTCTTTCTTTCTTTCTTTCTTTCTTTCTTTCTTTCTTTCTTTCTTTCTTTCTTTCTTTCTTTCTTTCTTTCTTTCTTTCTTTCTTTCTTTCTTTCTTTCTTTCTTTCTTTCTTTCTTTCTTTCTTTCTTTCTTTCTTTCTTTCCCCAGCATCTAACCTCGTTTGGTTTCAATCATGTTTTTGGGTATATTTCAAACCATTCTGGGTTCAATCCATTTTATTCACGGAGGTTGAGTCTCCTTTGGTCTTCTGTGTTTAAACCAGTTTGTAACAGAGAGGAATAGGTTAAACTAGTTCAGCTGGAAGGGAACTAAAAGAATCATCTAACCCAACTGCTGACACGTAAGGGCTGACCAAAATGTAAATTACAGAGTTTTTAATTTCCCATGTGAAAGGCAGAGGAGGGCAGAGGATTCTGGGCTACCCAAATGAGCAGTGCCCTGTCCACAGTGTACAGCATGATCAATTTGATATTGGATTGAATTTCTTTGTGCACACACTCATCTGCAACTCTTTGTATGTCAGTCTTTTAGTGTAAAATATAAGCCTCAACAGCAAAATGATCTATTTCAAATCTAAAACTGTTCAATCCCAAATTGAGTCATTAGATGGAGCAAAGCCATTTACAAAGCAGATCATTCTCCAAGTGTTTAGGCTCCCCTGAGGAAGTGAATCCCCCAGGTACTGTGGGAATAGCACTTTCCAATTGCAGGGATGTTGAGGTAAAGTCTTTAAAACACAAAGCAGTGTTCCTCTTCCTTCTCTACTCTCCACTGAGTGCAAGAATTAGAGTCAGCACAGTGTCAGGTCCTAAGCTGCATTAACAACCTCTGTAAAAGGAAATTATACACTACTCTTACTGTCTAAAGCAGCTACTTCTAAAAAAGGTCTTGCAATTATTACTGGGTTTTTTAAAAGTCATGTTACACAGCAGAACACATATATTCATCATTACATCACTAAAGATTCAGAAGCACAAAGAGCATTTTTATTAATCAAGTGGCAGTAATTTAACAACTGCTAGACTGAATGTGGGATGTTTGCTGGAACATGCATTTGTCAGTGAATTAAATAATATTCACATCTCTGAATTTAATACCACTTCGATCTGCCAAACAGGTATTAGAATTACTTAATTAAATATTTTCTTAATACATTCCTGCTAGAATTTCCAACGTGCCTTAATGACTAACAATGACTTAAGAAACAAATAAAAAACCCCAGCATAACCCCAGTAATGAAAGGACACGTGGTATTTTCAATATTTTCACAACTTTGTTTAAACAACAATAAAAATAATAAAGAGGCCTGAGGAGGTATTTATGCTTCTGAAACTGCAGGAGAATATCTCATACACTTTTCTGAAGTGCAAGGATGCACACTGAAAATTCCAGCAGAAACTTGTCATATGTATGTTTTTTTAGAATTTTAAAAACCTTAGTGTGTCCAAGATGAAACTGAAAATTAACCAGTTTCCCAATACACTTGAGCCTTTGGATAAGAGCTCTGTGGCCAATATGACAATTTGATACAGATAAATCTTCAAATTTGTCAATGAAAAAAATCCAGACAATATTAGTAAATTGGAATGCCCTGCATTACAGTAAAAACCAGCGTGGGTCCAAGTCTTTATTTTTTTTTTTTTTCCTTTTTGGATTTATTTTTTGGGGTCTGGGCCTTTTTTAGGTGGCTTTTTTTTTTTGGTTTGGGTTTTTTGTTTTGTTTTTGGTTGTTTGGGGTTTTTTTGGTTTTTTTTAGAAATTGTATTTAAATTCCTGGGAATTGATTACAATTTGAAAGTCATTATAGTTCTGTAGCTCTGCAGGTGCCTACTGCCATCTTGTGTACTCTTGTTGTCATGTGAATGGAGATGTCTTACAACTAAAAGGTCTCCTAAGATGTAAAAAGTACAATTAGGATTTAGTGAATAAAGCAACCCTAAATATTAAGCTATGGACAGTGAAACTGGCAGAATTAGAAAATACCTGTGTCATTTAATCTCTACTTAAAATATAAATTCTACATTTGTAGTGATAACAGACTTCGTCTTTCCAGCTTAAAATTTTTCAACCACTTTTTTTTTTCTTTTTCTGTTGTTCCCAGTCTGGGAAATTCTGACCTGTGCAAATCTTATTGACACTGGTTGTTGATGTTCAAGTTAAGCTATTTCTTAAATTTCTGGTCTCCCCAGGCAGAAGACAAAATTATTGCTGAGAGGAAATATTTCAGCCAGACATGATTCTCATAAATCCATGCTGGCTACTTCCAACCAGCCTCTTGTGGACCTTATGCTTGGAGAATATTTACAGACTTATTTTCTGCAGCTTCTAAAAAAGTCACTCAGCAGGCCAAATGCTGCTGTGCTGACATCCAGGGCTGTAATTGCACTGTTTTCCTCTTCCCTGTTCCCAGTATCCTGACTGTCATGATTCATGGCCAGTCCAGGCAAAGCTATCACTAAACTTCACATCCCAAACAGCTCTTCCTCCCTTATGAGATCCACCAAAGCACTTCCAGTCATTGTCTCCTTGATCACTGGTGACAGAAAGTTGCATCAATGCACTCCATAAATGTCCTGAATTTCTTGTGGCCCATCACCAGAGCAGGAATCTTTGAAGTGTCAGGACTTAAGTTCTTCACTGAAGACCAGAGCTGCCAATACATGGTTTCTTCCAACTATGTAAAGGCAGACTTACTTTTTCCTTCTTTTTTTTTTTTTCCTGATCTTTTTCTTTTTTTTCTTTTTTTTCTTTTTCTTTTTCTTTTTCTTTTTCTTTTTCTTTTTCTTTTTCTTTTTCTTTTTCTTTTTCTTTTTCTTTTTCTTTTTCTTTTTCTTTTTCTTTTTCTTTTTCTTTTTCTTTTTCTTTTTCTTTTTCTTTTTCTTCTCCATCTCCTCCTTCTCCTCCTCTTTCTCTTTCTCTTTCTCTTTCTCTTTCTCTTTCTCTTTCTCTTTCTCTTTCTCTTTCTCTTTCTCTTTCTCTCTTTCTCTTTGTTATATTTTCTCCATCTGGTCCAGTTGTGGAGGGAGGAGAGTGACAGAGGGGCTTTGTTGGGCACCTGGCCTCCAGCTGGGGTCAAACCACAACAAAAGCACTTTTGAGATCCCAAGGTAACGAATACTACAGAAAATATTATTTTACACAGGGGTTGCATTTCTTCAGGAGACACAAACTGTAGTTGTAGAAGAACTGGTCTGCTTTACAGATACATGTGAGTTTTATGAAACATTTCTTGCATGACTTGTTAATCTGTCTGCTGAGAGGGGCTGAGCAAAACCAGCCAGGAAATAGCTTAATTGCAAAGTAGAATCAGCAGGCACATGTGGGGATTGTGCTCTGTTGCAATTTCAAATGCTGTGGTTATGAGATTAATTTTAGATAATTTCAAAAAAAGCACAAAAAGCTGTATTTAAAATATGAATGAAAACATAATCTAAATTAAGAAAATACTGTAATTTTTTTCTCAGACATTATATTGCTGACAAGCAAAATGTTCAATAATTGGATGTATTGTCAGGCACCATAACACATGCTTCTCGGATCAGAAAGATCTTTGATTTATTTTAGAAATGAGGTTTGAAAACTGGCAGTTCACAGTTTATCCTGTCAGGCTGAAAACAGCATTGTTGAGGAGTTAGAAAAGTTTCCTTCCCTCCTGGAGTGAGACAGACAGGCAGTTCTATCCTCAGTTATATCTCAAGTGTTTGCACTCATTGGAATCAACGTAGAAAATGACAGTATTATGGCTCTGGACCTCAGCTAGAATAAAAGTGAAAAGATAACCACCTCTGACTAATAAATTAGCTACCTGATGTGTTACAACTCATCCTGTTCAATACTTCAAATGAGAGAGATTACAGTGAGGTTGAAAGGCAACAACAGGAAAATCTACATTCTCAGATTTCAAAGTCTGATTCATTGTTAAGGCCAGTGAAATTTGACATGTTGGGAAGGGGGAAAGGGAAATCTCAGAGCTGAAATTCATGCACTGGTGATGTTTTGCTCAAGAAAATTCCCTCACAAAAGGAGACAGGGAATATCCTTACAGAGTGAACAGCACCTCACTTTCAGTACTTTTGGTCTTAGATATTGGAGGCAGCAGCACTGTAAAAGCTGAATTCATCCAGAATTCAGGTGTATGCATCGTTACCAACTCATTCCTAGATTATTTGACAGGTAGTCAATCTGCTTTAAAGCTTTAGCTATTATGTTTATGGACCTGATGGATGAGAGCCAGAAATACTCAAACTCATTATCTGTCTCTGTGTCCATGAGTATCCCCAGCCATCCCACTTCTCCTGCATCACTCTCAGAGACTCTTCTCCACTTTATTCACTCTTGGTGCTGAGGTCTTGAAATTCCCTCTTATAAATAACTTTTCCAACTAGACTTTAGTGTCAGCCTTTCTTCTACTTTATAATTTTTTCCCCTTTGGAGCAGCTCTACTTAGCACTGCTCCAGACCAAACCAAACCCCAGATACTCACTAAGTCTAAAAATTAAAAGGAACAAGAACTTGACCTGTCAGTGCACATATGTGGAAAACTGATTTCTTAGATCCAATTATTACTAACATGTTTTTAATAGTGGGGATTCACCTTTTTATAGCTCTGTTTTCTTTCTTAATGTTGTTTTTTACATTAGCTCTCTTTTTCAGGGATCATCTGGTACTCCTATCTGTACAATTTATAACACAGCTATGTCTTAATCTCAGTTTAACCCTTTTAAGTGTATATTTTGAATTAATTCAGCTAATTAGATTAATTTTTTAATGTACTCCATTCAGATTCCATCAAGTCCTTTGAGGAGATAAGCTACCTTGTTTCTGTAATACAACTGTCTTTGTTGAAGGCTGTATAAAAGAATACATCCCCAGATTTCAGGTTAATTTATTTATTAATTTTTTAAAAAAGAGGCAATTAGTTATGTATGAATGTCTTAAATCAAAATGAGAAAATAGATTAAATTACTTGGTTTTGTCTTTGCTTTAGCTGACTGGGTTTTTTTAATTGAAACAGCTCTATTTATTCAGAATTCCACTTAAATCTCCTATGTAATCTGTCCAAATAAATCCATTTCTTTGTTAATCTGGTGTTTAATAGAGACTTTAAACCTTAAAACTATCCTGTCTTACTAATAAGATATTTCTATGATCAGCATGTGACTGGAAATATTCCAGTCACCATCCCTGAAAGAGTTCAAGAAATGTTTTTGTGGCACTTGAGGCCATGGTGAACATGGTGGTGCTGGGCTAATGGTTGGACTTGATGATGTTCATAAAGGTCTTTTCCAAATTTAATGATTCTGTGATTCTAAGTCAAGGCAAACCAAAGCCAAATTATTCATTCCTCTGAGTTGAAAACTTCTCTGATCCATTAGGGATGAGGGGGATTTTGTGGTTTTGCCTTTTTTTTTTCCCCAGGAACGACTGAAACAATCAAAAATCTGAATTTTGTAGGAAAAAAACTCCAAAGTCTAAGGTCGTGATGGTGCTCTGGAACTTGGACTGTTGTCCTGCTCATAGTGACTAATGTTCTGTTATTGAGAAATAGCTCTGAAACTATTTTGCCTTGTGAGGAAAACACTGGTGTTGATGCCTAAAGATTTTTACCTTGTTCATATAGTCGTAGCTCATTAATACATAGTTGTATAGTTTCTAGCACTTTCCTTTCTTACATCTTAGAGCAATAAGCTAACTCCTCCTAACACATTATGCAGCACTCTTGAAATTTTGTTCAGGTTTATTTTCAAGAAAAGAATTTCTAAAGAATTTCTAATTTCTGTTTTGCACCAGGCCTTAGGACAAGAGACATGACAAGAGGTAGAGCAAAGAAACCCACGGAGCAATTCCAAGGGGCAGCTTGGTGGGTCGATGGGGCAGCTGGACTCTTATTGGATGTACCTGCTGGATATCCTAATTAACCTCATAAAAATTGCAGGAATGCTGTGGCATGCATGTATTTGTGCACCTGGAATCTTTCATTAGATAACTGCTGTTTATCTTACCACTTTAACACTGTTTGGAAAAGTTTTTCTTCTGATTCCAGGCATCAGTGTCTTCCAGAGGCCCTGGATCCATATTCAATCTCTTGTACCTCCTCAGAAAGGTAATTTAAAGTAAAAGCTAGTTGCCTCTACTAATATTTATGGTTTATCTCAGTTAAAAGAAAAATAAAAATGGTAAGTTTTACTTTAAAAAAAACCTACACTGGGCTTTACAGTTTATTACAGTGGGTTTTATGGAACATCTATCTGCTGGTGATACAGCAAATTTTGCTTTCCAGTTGTGACTGTGGCTCAGTCTACGCAGTGGTAGAGCAGCCCCCAGGCCACAGAGGGTGGAGTGGTACCCACAGAGCCATCCCTGCTGCACTGGCTAGAAATCAGGGCAGAAATTCAGAAATAAGAAATGGCACAAACCAGGATACAGAGCTGTGGGCTGAAGAACGAGAAAGTAACAGAAAAAGCCAGAAACAAGAATTGTTAATGCCAGCTGAAAATTTCCATTATCAGGTCTTGAACCTGACTCAACCAAGCTGGCTTGGCATGATGTTTCAATTAAAAGTTGAAAAGACTTGTCACTGATAGAGATGAATTGTATTTAATTAAATATCTCTTGAAAGATATTGAAACAAACTAGGGCAAAGTTCTTCCAACAGGCTAAATACAGAAAATATGGCTTAGTGCAGCCTAATTATTCACTAGCTAATTTCCTTTTTTCCTTCCGCTTTTTAAGAATTCAGATGCATCATAAGGAGCACTGAAAACACCAAGTCACCGTTCCTTATTGGAGATATTCCACTCAAACTAAACAGAATAAAGCCCCTCAGTTGTAACAATAGGATTTAGGTGTACTTCTGCACATAATTCCATTCCACTTTGCCAGAAAAAACCAAGACTGTGCTGCCAGAATAAGCAGCATTTCCACATATCTCTGAAAAAGACAAGTATTTCCCTACAAAGTACTTGTATGGTTAGAGAACCCTTAATTGAGTTCATGTTGAGGCTTCAACTTCATTAATGATTTAATCTGACAGATTAAAAAATAAATGTGCAAATCAATATTTATGGAGCAGACACAGTCCAAGTTCATGTCATGGATTTTTATTTATCTTTATGTTTTATTCATTTACATTTATTTATAACACATGGTTACAACAAAATATCTTTCTACTCACGCATAAAAAAGGAAGGAAAAAAAACACTAAACACTGACATATCTAATATTATCTCAAATCTCAGAAATCCTGTGTCAAGTAGAAATACAAAAGAGCATAAAACTTCTACTAGTGACAACTTCTTCTCCATAAAATTTGTTTTGCCAGCCACTTGATCTCCCCATAATTAGGCAGTCCATTGGTAACATGTGGTTAAACTAGAAATTGATGTTGTAGTTAATAGTTTGTATCAAATTATAGCTGCAGTAAAGCAATCAAGTCTTAAAAAGGCAACTTTATTTTCTAGTGTTTTCTGGTGTCAAACTACAGCATGAAGTTCTTAATTCTCACCCTTCCTTATCTGCAACAGATTAAACAGTAACAGCAGATTTGTGACAACTCTAGGGCCAAATGATGTCAAAAAGACCTTTTATCTCTGTCACTAGGGTTTGAAATTATAAGGTGGTGAGTGAACAGAGAACAGAGAATTGCACGGACCCTATGAACCCATGCTGGGAGAAGCTCACGTGTCAGAAACTTTTCTGACAGACAGGTCATGTCCTGGAGGGACAGGCAGTGGTTGGCAGCACCTCTGAGCAGCAAAGCTGTGAAAATACACTTTTAACTCCCCTCCCCACTGCAGTGACAGTATCCTGCAGCCAACAGCTGAGTGTGCTGGTCGTGTTCTCTCAGTAACACAGCACTGGGTTAGGAATTCCAAAGATACAGAAAAATGTTTGACTGAATTTGGCTCTGTATTGAAGCTGCTCATCAACAGACTGTATGAAATGACTTAGCAGCTGGTATTTATGATAGATAATAGCAGGTATTTATGATAGATAATAAAACCTGAGGAAAAACAATGATGAAGAGCTTGTAATATGCTGAATTATGTGCTACAAGTGCAGATAGCTTGGATATCTGCAAATGCAACAATGGAATAATAAAACCGTATTTCCTGAGTTGTGACAGATGAAATTAATTTTTTAACTGGTGAATTGGGTTATTATATTGGCCACCTCCTTCCAGTGTGGAATAATTCTATGAAGAGAGCTGGAATATTACAGTTAGAAGGAAACTTTAAGGAACTACATCTTTTTCAGTTCTCAATACCAGTCACAATTTTTGACATTGCATTTCAATATACTCCAGTTTTACATACACACTTTGTATATTACAGCATCCTCAATAGCCACATACACGGAATTTTAACAGTTCTTGTCTCCAGCATGGCTCTGCTGCAATTCCATTTGAAATCCACAAAACTGGTGGATCAAGATATAAACTGTTTGGTAAGTGAAGGAGAAGTGCAACAGGAGAGAAATAAAACAAGTAAGTGATGTGAAGGCTGTCACTTGCAACCTTTCATGAGTAGATCCTGACAGTTCCCAAGAAAATGATGGCTAAACACCATGAACATGATTATCAGCACAGTTTTGGTCACAAATTTAAAACACAGCACCACACAGGATCAGCTTGATCCTAGCCAGACTGTGAGAAATTGCACCTGCAGACAAAAACTGTGGTAGAAACATGTATAAAGTTGTATAAGAAGATAGACATTAATTGTTGTATTATGGTTTAAAGAGGTCTTGAAAAGTGACCTTCAGTACAAATTATCACTGAAATATAAGCAATCCATAATAAAAGCTTTGATAACTGTGTCTTGATCCCACTGTCTGGGAGGAGTCTATAGTGAGACTCTATTCTGCTAAATTCTGACATAAATGGACAAAACAGAATGTAGAAATCTGAAGAAATCTGCATTAGACCCCGCTCCAAGCACTGACTTGCAGTGTGTTGCTGCCATTTCTGAGTTCGTCATTTCTCAGTGATTCTTGCATTTCTTTGCATCTGTTTGTGACTTGTCCAAAGTAGTTGCTCACACATTACAGATGGTCAGTATTCTGTCTGGATGTGTAAGAACATTCACTTTTAAATGGCACAGAGAATAAATGTCTCCATAGAGACATTTATTCAGTCATAACATATCTTTCACAAAGTACAGCCCTCTGCTCCAATTACATATTGTTTTTAATCTTTCAGATGCAGAATATTCCTTGGGAAAATATGAATTAAAGAGGAGATACACTAAGGCTTGTAGTCATGAAAAAGTTCTTTAATTTCATGCTGTCACATAATGTGAAGCTCATCAGAAAAAGGAAGTCAAAAGAAGGCTCTCTTCTGCAACTGATCTGCTGCTCTACCAGCTGATCAAAATCAGATGGTCACCAAATAACTTGGCTAAGTTTTGTCTTTTAACTCTGCAATCCTATTTCTTGATTTGAAAAAATTAAATCTTTATTTTACCAGCACACGCCCCCACAGGAAGAGGCAGGGTTTTGGGACAGTGGTTCCATGGTGAGACACTAAAATCAGCTGTGGAATGTCCCAAACCTAAATTCAAACCAGCTGAGAGCATTGCAGTGACTGCATCATGCTGAAATCTCCTGTTCAGCAGTTACACATCATCTAACATGAACCCTTCATAGTGATGTTGTTAGCTGAATGTAAATCTCATGCTGCAGCATCAGTGACCCCAACCAAAAATCTCCCCAGCATCAGCATCACCAACAGCTCCTTCAGCTCACCACTAAGCCATTAGCATTGAAATAAGGGACTGAACACAATGTGAGTGGAAAATGTGAATATTCAGGAGCAGGAGGTTATCACCAGACTTTAAGCCATGAAAACCTCTCCTCTTAGGCCCTGCAGGAAGCTGCTCCAAAGAACAAACAGATTCATGTGCACAGCAGAAAACAGAGTGCACAGACACAGGTACTGCAGCTGGGGGCTGAACAGGCATGGATGAAACCTCCACAGCCCAGCAATGCTGCAAACTTGCCTCGAATTTGTCAGAAAATCCTTCCTTTCATTTCTGTTGCATCGATAAATAATTGGACTGGCTTTACACAGCATGCAATCCACTATCACAGATTTTGTAGAAATTACCCTTTTGATTAAAAAAAAAAAATCTGCTAATCTGTAAGTCTTCTATTTAGAGTCTCAGCATGTGTCATGGTTACAGAGGTGAGAAATGGGTGGAATACAAATCACCTGTCTGCAAATTTACTCCTTAAAACAGGATAATCCAGGTCCATCTCAGGCTGCATTGTGTTGCTGTGTTGGTCATGTTAGTCACATGTTATTACTTTTACCAAAATAATTTTTATCAGTTAATTAAAATCCTGAGTTACTAATTACGGGAAGAGAATGATACTGTGTTTGGGTTTGGTTTTTTTCCCATGAGTAATTCAACACAGAAAAGTGAAAATGAAAATTCGCAAAAGCGTTTGAGGGGGGATGATGGGGTTGTACAACAGTGACATAAATATTTTTAAGCTTACATGCTTAAATAGGAAATATAAATTTCCTTACTGCCTTCTCAGTTTCAAAATATTAAACATTTCTTTAGTAGTAAAAATTCTTGCATTTGCACTAAATTTTAATAGTTTAAACGTCCTACTGACACAAGAGCTTGGCACTGCAGGGTCAGCCTCTCTTATCATCCCTGATATCCCTGTATCTCTTGATATTAAAGAAGATTTTTTTTATTCTGTTTTGATCTTTGCTTTTAAAATGAAAAAAAAAAGTCATGTACAGAAATTATTAATTTAATTATTATTAAAAATAAATTATTATTGTTGTTATATAAATTAATTAATTAATAATTTATTTCTCATTTCTTTAATAATAATCCTGAAGAACTGACAGACATTGATTTTAAGGAAGACTTTTCAGAGATCTAGAGACTCTCAGTTCATTTCAATTTCATAGCAGATAGTGAATATGTTGTTGCCTGCTAATGGAACTTCTTCTTCCACATCCAGAACACATGGATAATGCTTCAAAGTTTTGGGTTTATTAAGAAAAGTTAGGCCAAAGTACTGATGTTACCAACACTGTGGGTTTCAGTCTGAAATTAACAGCTTGATTCTGTCCTTTTAAATAGAGGCAATCAAATTCTAAGCTAATTAGATATGGGAAAACCATAAGTTATATCTCATTTTGTGGGGGAGAAATTAGCTCGGAAGTAAATGGAATTCAGAATTTGGAAAAAAAAGGAAGTTAATGTCACATGCAGAGACTCCTTTGGTTTTTCTTTTTTTTTCAAATACTTTCATTTGGGTTTTGGTGGGGTTTTTTGAAGGCACTGTACATCTGAAGCCATGATTTACCTGCAGTGAGACCTGCTCTGCTGTAAAAGCATCACTTTCTCAGTGAGCAGGGACAGCAGTTCCAGTGTAGTCTTTTAGGATTCCCTGTACTCCACGTATGGTTGCAAAGGCAGTGCCTTGGCTGCAGTCATAAAACTGTAATATTTTATTGCATTGACACCAGATGGGATGTTTCCTCCACCTGCTGTGGTCAGCATTAATTAATAGATTTCTCAGTTTCTAGGAAATGTCTAGCAAACAATCAGTCTGCTCCTTCCCTTGTATTTATCCATCACTGCAGTGCTGCAGGGAAAGGGGAAAGGGGAAAGGGGAGGGAAGGGAAGGGGAGGGAAGGGGAGGGAAGGGAAGAAAGGGAAGGGAAGGGATTAACTTTGATCAAAACAGACCCTCTCCCAGCACTGTATGCAAACAGCCAGCACATGAAGCAGAAGGCACAATGTAGTCTGTGCCTTGTTTTGGGCATGCCCGGAATAAGGGAATTCTGATTTCACGTATTGATAAAAAAATGTTGACAACGAGATTGTTCATACCCTGGATAAGGTTGCTCTGAAAGGTTGTGCAGCTCCTGTTAGGAAACCTGGCTTTCCAAGTCCTTTCCACCCAGGGACAGCAGCTGCAGCACACGTGGGTGTGCCAGTACTGAGAGCAAAGGTCAGACTGGAGAACTGGTGAGCAATGGCAGTGGGCTGTGGGACCAGGGCAGTCCTGACTGATTTGGGGGGTGTGATGGTCTCATCCAGCAACTGGAGTGGTCCTGTGGCCTTGGGACACTGCAAATACTGGAATGTGGGGTCACTGGGCAGGCTGAGTGACTGAGCTGCTGGATGGGTTCCATCGAGCTATGTCCACACTGTGTTAACTTTATGTTCTCACTAGGTACCAGGTGCCAAAACATATTTTTTAAAAAATGTCTGAACTTGTCATTTAATCTAATCTTAAACTTGCAATAGACTTTCTCACCTGATTTAACATGTTAGGTATGCCTAGTCTTAGGTTGTGATGAAATTTTTGGACACTTACTAACTGCTAATGTTTAGGTCAGTTGTTTTTACACTGATTTGTTGCATTGCTATTATCTCATGACTGTCACTGCAATTAAGTGTGAAATGTGTCTAGAAGAGGTTATGGATTTTGAAGTAGAAAGCATATTTAGCCTACTTCTGAGAATTTTCATTTTCAGAAAGAATCAAAAGCAGGATCCTACTCCTTTTAACTTCATGAGAAGATACTGTAATGGTATTTCTGAGAAGATAATATGGAAAAAAAATAGGTTTCAAGAAAAAAAATTTTGGATATTAATTAAGGAAATCATACCAAAACCTTGAGGCATTCAGGAGAAGTGGATAGGCACTCTTGGTCAAAAAAAGACTGGATGTGAATAAGAATGAATTTATAAATGATATCTTTCCTGGTAAGAGCAAACCTCAGGAGAGAGGTCCAAAAGCTGGTGCCTGTTTTGAGACAGGATCTCCTCATTTCTCAGTTTCATTGTGAAACTTGCATGGAATTTGGGCACCATGGTCTACAACTGAAAATCAGAAACTTCTGAGTTAATTTTAAAAGAAGACACAAGTTTCTCTTTTCTTGCCTGGAGAATGCATCTTTTATAAAGAACAAAATTTGGAAGGAATTGGATAGATATGCTTTAGCCTCATTTTGCTATAAATGCTTTTGGTTACCTTGCCCATAACCTGCTGATTCTCTCACAGTCTCTTGTTCTAGATCAGTTCTTCTTTAGATAAATCTTTCTGATGGCCTACTAATGATGATTTTTACCATCACTAGCAAAAATTTTCTTCTGCAGGCTACAAAGATTCTTGGGACTTGTCTGGGTTTGTGACAGCCTGAGATAGCTCATGCTTGCTGCATCCATCATCTGATGTTCAAAATTCTAGGCCTTGCAACTTCTTTTAGCATAAGCTCTGTGAGTATCATAAGTGATAAAGACCTGACAGACCCAGGGAGCTTTTGCTGACAAACAAAGCTCCTTACATCAGTCAAATCTGGCAGAGGCTATTGTGTCACTTGCAAGCTTTAAATAGGAGCTAATGAGAATGAAGAAAATTGTGTCATAGAAAGGTGAAAAAAAATTCACTGATGTGGACTCAAGACTAAGAGACCACCAGAACTTCATACTGCTCTCAGTAAGGGCTTGAGGATTCTGATGATTCAACACAAATTCCTCTATCTTGCTCTGCTTGAGAGAGAACAAAATTTGATCTTAGGACTCACACACTGAACATAACACAAAGATTAGCTGTAGATACTAGGAGGCTTTACTTCCTATACATAAGGGCTTTGAGTGCAATACAGATAGAGGTTTTTTTTAAAAAAAAGTGAGCCTAGAAGGAAAGGGGGCAAATGGTAAAATGCTTCTTCAAACAATAATTTTTCTCAGTTGTTTCTGTTAGTCCTTGGCATGGAAAAAATGTTCATGCTTAAATTTTTTAGCAGAACATGCCCACACATGAACAGGTGAGTCAATGCAAAGCTACTCTTCCCTTTTTACTGAGAGAGATGTCTCTTCTGGATCATCCTTTGTGACCAAGAGAATAAAACCTACTATGGTAATGTTATCACCAAAGACAATCTTTGAAAAGACATTAACCACAACCACATGCAAATTCTTTTTGTCCAGTGCCAAGAACTTCTGCTCACTTGTGCTTGATACAATCCCAAACGTCAGGAAAATCAGACGAGCAATGTAAACTGGATAACCCTCTTTGAAAATCATCATTAACAGATTCTTCTTCCCCCAAGACAGCTCACTTCCACAGATTGCAGGTTCAACAGGAAATTATTTCCTGCATTGTTCACAACAACGAAAAAAAGTCACTGCTCCACTCTGCTGTCTTCCACTGTGGAAGATTTGCCTGCTCATGGCAGGAGGCTTTAAAGGTCTCGAGGATCTTTAAAGATCAAGCCAAACAATTCTATGATTATATTAAAGTCTAATTATTTGAATGGAGAAATACTACTTTCCCATAATGTAAGCAAACTCCTATTGCTTCCAGAAATTTTTTAACTTTTATTAAAGTTCTTTGGTTCTAAATAAAATAAGTGCCATGAAAAAATGCTAATACAGAAATTGAGGAAAATGTGAACTCCAATGCTAAATCAACTTCCTTTCTTGGTTACCATGACAATATAATCTTCCTGTGGGGGAAATTGTCTCACATTATGTCTATATAACTGCAGGAGTCCTCTTCAATACCAAAGCACCCACTGTCTCAGTGTTCTGTAACATACAGGGAAGGTAAAGACTATTTTCTGAACTGAAGTGTATCTGATTGTCTGGTTGTGTAAGGATTAGGGATTCAGCAGCTCTGGATAAAGCAGGCACTCAGAGCACTGATTTCAGCAGATTCATTGTTTCCTAATTTTGTGAGCCATGCAAGCTCTGATTATTAAGAAAACAAATCAGCAAGTAGCCTGCTAAAAGCAGAAGTGTCCTTACCCCGCATTTGCCTGGTGCACAGAGCTCTGATGTACAACACAAGCTGATTTGTGGCTTGAAGCAGGAAGCAAAAATGTCTCTTGGATATTGAGGTTTCTGAAAGATACTGTTCAAAGACTCTGAGGAGTCATCAATATGCACTGATGTAGCTTGAAGCAACTCGAGTGTTAGGGATGGACACAGGATCATTTTTATCCTTGCTGGATTTGTTCGCTCAACAAATATATGGTCTCAACCCAAGGTATTTTTTACCTCCAGGCACAACTGGTCTGGCAACAGATGTCAACTTATATGTAAGAAACCCCTGACATTCGTTCAGTCAATTTTTTGTTTGTTTCCCCTTTCCTACGTCCCCCCTTCTATTTCTTTCCCTTCTCTTCAGGGGTATTATTCAGGCTGAGGTTCACCTATTCCTACTCGTTGGCAGTGTCTCTAGCACATCCTGAGGCATTTCATAAAGATCAAGTCATCACAGTTACATCATTATTGATGTGATACATTTCCAGTCCAATTCCAGTCTCACTAGAGTGTAAATGACCATGTTTTTGCATCTGTCCATGACAGCAGTCTGCTATTTACCTCAGTAACCCTGGTTTTATTTAGTTTTATTTACTTCATTTTTTTACTAAAGGATGTTTTATTGCTTCTAAGTATTAAATTATTGAGGAACAGATTTTTTCCCTATGTGAGCTATAGCAGCAATGAATTATTGTGCTTGACAACCAGAAATAACTTATCCTGCTTTTATCTTTTAACCTGCAAGATGTTGCAGAAATATGCCTAAATGTCAAATCACTTTGGCTGAATGTGAATGGAGTCACTTAGAATAATTTCAGCACCTTAACATTCAGATAAAAAATTACTCAGAGGATATGTCTGGATTATATTGGATTTCTTCTATTTGACAGGCAGTAAGAAATTCTTCAGTGATAACTCAGCTTGCACTACATCTACAGGGGCACAGCTGGCATGCTCTCTTACTGTTTTCCATGCAAGCAAGAAATACTACTGTTTTTCTGGATCCATGATAGTAAGTTGTCCTGGCTCCAGCCCAGCAGGAGGGGGCATGTCCAGGACATTGTGTTATTCTATTCCTCCTTAGGTCATTGCCAGGGCAGGGGAAAAGGGACTGTCTCTCTTTGGAGGAGGATGTTGAAGTGTGGATTCAAACACTCAGACTCTACTTTTTCCCACCTTCCAGTGTATCTTCTCAGATTCTTTTATAAAGATATGCTGAAAAAAATATTTTGCCATTTTAGACACTTGTTATTTAATGTTGTGTTCTTAAAATATGCAAGCAAGATAAAATCTTGCTCCGTGCTATCCTCTAACAGGGTGAGTTCCCAAATATCTGTACAAATGTGAACTTCCACTCTTAATCATCTCCATACTTCCTGAGCATAGTGAGAATAATCCTCCACAACAGTTCTTTGCCAATAAGCATAGGTTAAATTTGCTTGCAAGATGACTTTGCTTACAATTGTCTGGATGTGAAGAAGAAAACATGAACATTGTGGATTTGTGTTATTCAGTAAATGTCAACAAATTCTGCTTGCAAATATACCTTTATGACTACTTTTAGTCAATGGACTTTAGGGAAATACTCAGAATAAAAGATGTACTTGGGAACAAACACCTGTAATTCCTTTAACAAAAAAAAAAGTTAAAAATTATCATACCTCATAGCACTCTTGTTAGGAACTTTAAAAAGCAATTCCTTTTTACAGCTGCATAAACAGAGCAAGTATGAGAGGGCGTGTTCCAAATCCCTCCAAATTTCTGTGAAATAATTAGGAACAGAACCTAATTTCAGCCACAGGTGACTTTTCCTCTAAGTTACACCCCGTGGAACTGTCAGGAATGGAATAATCTCCACCGCTGCTGATGCAAAGAACCATGTCCTGGCCGCAGCACATTTGCAGTCTGCAGCTGGGAATGCACAAGATGAGAAGCAAAGAGGTCTGTGCTGCAATCCGTGTGTAGGGAGGAGAGCAGCAGTGTGCCAGCACTTGCCTTTGCAGGGAGTGCAGGGTGCAGTGCCAAAGGCACTTTCCTGTGCCTTGGGACTCCGTATTGCTGCAGCACTTGGGAGTGAGTGCCAGCTGGGAATTCCCAGTGTTGGGCTTTCATCCTTGCCATGAGAGCTGCTTTTAATTGGTTTTTTCCCCCATATTCATTTACATTGGCTTTTGTAAACATTTATCCATATATTGACTTTTATATGCAGGAGCACTTAAAGAGTTTCGCTGTGATTAAGACCATAAATTTTAGGAGAGCAAAGTTTCAGTTTTTTAAGGAAGCAGTGGATAGGATGTCCTGGAAAGTGCCCTCAGGGAGCTGAACAGAGCTTGCACCCATTTAAAGACATTTTTCTTAGAAAGTAAGTACACCCAAAACCTGTTGATAGCTGCCTTAAGACCTGGAAAACACTAGCTAAGCCATGACTGAAATATAGCTATTTTACACTAATTATTTTTGATTGTCACATCATGTGAGGGCTTTAGCCCTCTCCAGAATTTAACATTGGTCTCAATACATTGATCTTGGTGTACACAGACTAGAGCAGGCAGTATTTACTACCATGCAAACACCTCCTTCTGTAGCCAGCAAGGAGTCTCAGGCTGGGCACTTCTGAGCAGCAGTCTGTGATAGGTGAGCTACTTACTGTGAAATGCTTGCATGGCAAATTCCATTTGCTCTATTTTCCTGAGGAGCCAAAAGATTGGTTGTCTCTCCAGCTAAGAGATCCATAGCCACGGAATGAGGATCCTCCTGCCAAAGGGTTAACCACACTGACATTGCAGGTGTCTGGTAACAGTGGAAATGTATTGTGAAGAGGTTCACTTCAACCTTCATGCCAGGCATGCCTCACCTGAGATTGCCAAATCTCCTGGCAGCTCCACCCAGTGTTTTCCTTGGCACAGCTCCCACACATCCAGTGCTGCTTAGGGGCAGCTGTTGTGCTGATGTCATGGCAGGCAGTGGTGCTGCTCAGCCCAGTGTCAGGACTGGCATGGCAGGTTTGCGTGGTGCAGGATGGATCCCACTGCATGGCTTGCAGTTAATCACAGGACGGATCACAGCATGAAAAAATCCATTGAATGTAGAGTTCTCTTCACCAAGATGGCAGTGGATAGGTGGTGCTTGAGAGATGAGCCCAAACCTGGCAGAAGTTTTAGGTGCGTGACCCCACAATTCCACCAATTCCACCATTCCCACTAAACAAACCTCTTGGTGCCCAGATACAGGATGCTGAGTACAAATCAAGGAATTTCTTCCCTTTGAACATTCACTAGCATCTAAGATGTATGAATTAACAAACTAGAATCCCAGCCAGCAAGGCTCTGGTAAATTGTCCCTAAGAACAGTAGCCAGGGCATATTTGGGGTGGCGTAATGGTGGCCTTCCAGTTTCTGAAGGGAGCATATGGGAAAGATGGAGAATGACTGTTTGCAAGGATCTGGGTGTCAAGACAAGGGGGAATGTCTTCCCACTGCCAGAAGGGCAGGGTTAGGTGGCAAGAAGTTTTTCCATGTGAGGGTGGTGAGGCCCTGGCACAGGTTTCCTGGAGAAGCTGTCCTGGAGATGGATTTCCTGGAGATGGCTGCCCCATCCCTGGAAGTGTTCAAGGCCAGATTGGACAGGGCCTGGAGCAAACTGGTCTAGAGGAATGCATCACTGCCTGTGGCAGGGGGGTTGGAAGCAGATGATTTACAAGGTCCCCTTCTAACCCAAACCATTCACTGCTTCTCTGAATGCAGATGAGTACTACAATAATAAAATAATTTCAAAGCGTTATGGTGATCATCTTCAAGAAACAACATTCAAGAGGAAAACATTCTCCGCACAACGATGGTTTGTACAATTATAATGTCTTCTACAAGGTCATGAAATTAAAATTTATGTTAATTACAGCCCATGGCAATGATTATGCTAACAAACTGTTCCACTAATTATATTTAGGTATTTAGATTGCATTAGCCAAGAAGTTTTATGCAAAGATTTGAATATTGCCTATATCTCATAAATAATAAAGACTATTAATGGAGATAATACATGCCTCAACCCACAATTACAGCAACATGTTTTAATTCAGTTGCTTAACACACAAGTTTAAAAATTGAATTAGGAAACATAGGTACTAATGAGTCCTATGAGATTCATACTTGTTTATTTTTGATTTTTTTTTTTCTTTAAAGAAGATGGAAATTCAAGAAATGAAATGAAATATCTTCTCTTTTCATAATGGAAGGTTTTTCTCAACAGGTATTCCAGCTCTTCGAACATCCCTCTGACCAAACTAGTGTCATACATATTGGGTTGAATATGAACCAGGGGATCCATTTCAGCTCAGGACTGAGCCCCAGTCCTTGTGCCTGCCTCCAGCATGGCAGTCCATGCCCACTGCCTCGTCTAATCACACCCCTGGCCATGCCTGGGCACAGCAGGGAACACTGCTGGCTGGCAGGGCATCCCCATGTCCAGGACCGTGTCCCATCAGCCTGCTCCGCTCCCTGACAAGCAACTTGTCCATCTTGAGCCCTGAGTAAAGTGGAGCCAGGCTCCTGTGGCCCCACAGCCCCCTCATGCTGGGCAATCAGCCTGACCCTCAGTGCTGATCTCCCCATCTCACTTACAGACTCTTGTGCCAGCCTTAGGGGTGGCCCAGGCCCTCCACCACACCTCCACTCTGGGTGGCCTGGGCCTTGAAAGTATCTTCTTTGGCCAGCTGAGTATCACAACTTCATGATGTGTTTATTGAGAATGACAGATGGAAACTTGCATACAGCAGCTGCTGCCACAAACATTCTTGTACTACAGTCCTATGTGGTTCTCTTACTCAGAACAATTCAGCATCAGAGACAAAAGGATAATATTGCCATTGCAGGATCTCTGCCATTAGCTGACTGTGATTGGAATTTCACAGAATCACAGAAAGGTTTGGGTTGGAAGGTCCTTGAAACCCATCCTGTTCCACTGCTGCTCCCATGGGTAGGGACACTTCCACTAGACCAGGTTGGTCCAAGCCCCAGTGTTGCCCTTGATGTCCCTGGCCATATTTAATTCCATTAGGGCTTTAGCTTTCCTAAGCTGATCCCTGCCTGCCTGGACAATCCCCCTGTATTCCTCCCAGGCTATCTGTCCTTGCTTCCACCCTCTGCAGGCTTGCTGTTTGTGTTTGACTTTGTCTGGGAGTTCCTTTTTCATCCATGCATGCCTCCTTGCATTTCTGCCTGACTTACTATTTGTTGGGATGCATCACTTCTGAACTTGGAAGAGGTGACATATGTGAAATATATGTATCATGATGTATGCCTGTATGCATGATGTACATGAAAGAATGAATAGCATTTTCACTGTTAGTTAAGAGAGCATTTGATAAATGCTTCATTCAGTTATGTGACTTGTTTAAATGTCATTACATAATGGGGCTGTAGAAGTTGAGGGTTTGCTCAGCTGGGGCTTTAGGTCTTTTTTTTATCTCCAATCTTACTGGGTGCTGAGGACTGCCCTTGAACCTACCCTTGCCTTTGCTTTGCACTACTGGGCTTGTATTTCTTCAGAATGATTGCAGGATTTCTGTCAGGAAGGTTCAGTCAGGTCATTAATTTTAAAAGCTGAGAGTCATACTTGACAGCACTTTATAAGGCATGATTGGCTTACAGCAAGCTCCTTGGTTTGGGTAAGATAGGAGAACATTCAACATCCAGTGCAACACTGACAGATGTCACCAAACAACTTTGCTATCCCTGATCAGGACAGAAAGAACATCTAACCCACTGGACACCAGAAGGTGCCAGGAGGTGCCAGCATCCAGCTCATGTGGTGATAGTACATTTTGATGTTGATCCTGAAGTTATAATTCAGCCACAAAATCACAGAATATCCTGAATTGGAAGGGGTCCAGCAGGATCATCCAGTCCAACTCCTGTCCCTAGACAGGACAACCCAACAGTCCCACCCTGTGCATCCCTGGGAGCATTGTCCAAATGCTCCTGGAGTTCTGGCAGCCTTGGAGCTGTGACCATTCCCCAGGGAACATGTTTGGTGCCTCACCACCCTCTGGAGAACAAACCTTTTCCTGATGCCCAGCCTAATCCTCCCCTGACACAGCTCCAGCAGTTCTCTTGGGTCTCCTGTCCTTGGTCAGAAGGAGCAGAGATCAGAGCTGCCCCTCTGCTGCCAGCAAGGTCTGGCCTCAGTCTCCTCTGTGCCAGGATGAACAAACCAAGTGGCCTCAGCCACTCCTACTTCATTAAAAAACCCCAATAAATTACTCTGATCCTGATTCCATTGAAACCATGTTAGTTGAGTAATTTTCTTCATGTTAAAACTTTTTTTTCAATTTCATGTCAGGTAAGGTGAAACCTCAAGGGTTCTATGGCAGACAGAATCAAAAAGAAGATTAAGTTAGGTGCTAAAATAGAAGACAGATATGCTGATATAATTTCAGTGCATGAGTGATCTAGAAAAAAGGTGAGAACTAAAACTTCACCATCTTAGTGACATTTTGTTGGACTCTTTCCAGTAGCTTCATATCCCCCTTGTTCTGGGGAGCCCGGGACAAGTACTGGACACAGTACTTCAGATGAGGCCTCACCAACACTGAACAGAGGGAAAGGATCTGGGAATACATGCCAGAAGGTCATGTGGCCATCCAGAGGAGCCTCCACAAGCCTGAGAAATGGGCTAACAGGAACATCACCAAGCTCAAGAAGGGGAAATTCTTGTTTCTGGAGAGTAACACTCCCCGAGCATACTGAGGGCCACCTAGCTGGGCTGGAAAGCAGATTGTCAAGAAAGGCTCTGGAGGTCCTGGAGAGCACCAAGGTCAACACAAGCCAAAATATGCACCCTTCTGGCAAAGAAGGGCAGTGGGATCCTGAGCTGCATTGAGAGGGCAGCCAGCAGGCCAAGGGAGGGGATCCTTCTCTGCTCAGCACTGGTGAGCACCTCCAGTGCTGGCTCAGTTTGGGGCTCCTCAGCTCAGAAGAATGCAGTGAAGGGCTGTGAAGATGATGATGGAGGGACTGGAGCAACTCTGCTGTAAGGAAAAATGGAGAAAGATGGAGCTATTGCCCCTGGAGAAAAGAAGGCTTAGGGTGACCTTATCAATGTCTATAAATACCTGAAGGGAAGATTTCTTCTTCCAAAGAAGATGGAGCTGGGCTCTTTCCAGTGGGCCCAGTGGCACGACCAGAGCGAGTGGTCACAAACTGAGATTCAGGAGGTTCCCTCTGATCTCCAGGAGGGTGACTGAGCACTGGCACAGGTTGCCCAGGGTGGTTGTGAAGCCTTCTTCCTTAAGCTAGTGAAAAACTGCTGAGACACAGTCTTCTTTTCCATACTTGTTCACAAACGAAAGGAAGAAAATTCAAAAAAGTCCTTTTTGCTAACACTTCAGAAAACAGTAGAAGTAAACCTGGTAATTTTTAAAATATATGTTTTATTTCCATTGATAGTTGTTTCAGAAGTATATTGGTTTGGTACATCATTACCAAATTAAATACTTTTACTAGTCATCCCAGATAAGAAGATGCAACTTCAATTACATATTACGTTTTCCTTACAGAGCTTAGCAATATGACAAAGTAGATAATGTACACTTCTTTTCTTAAAAAATCAGTAACTGAAATGTTCATGAATAAGAAAGCTTACAAAGTTCTATTATAATAATTTCTATTAATGCCTTTTGCTGAGAAAACTTAATTAAAATCAGTAAACTCATAGAGAGAAAGAATAAATTGAAATACAGCTGTTTTGTGCAATTAGCAAAACCCTTTCCAAAAAACCAAAGCCCAAGCATCCAAAAGCCACCAACACAAAAGCTGTTTGTAGTGACAGTGAAGTTGACAAATGACTGTGAACAGCATTCTACCCGGGCCAAATCAAGTGTCTTGTAAGCAATCAGGATTATCTAATTCCTTACAGAAGTGGCTGTACCATGACAACATTTTATGGGGTATTTAATGGACATTTACAAAGCTGGGAAAGAAGGACAAAGAGTAAAAAAGACTGTTCACAAAAGTAAACAGTTTACATTTCCTGTCATTTTATATCTATTTCCTGACCTGGGGAAATTTTTCTTTCCTTGCACAATGTGCAGCGAAACACTCTTTGGAGCATTAAGAATAAAAGACACATTGATAAGGCAGAAGTAGCATGTGCCCCACAGCCAAGACTGACATTTAATAGAGTGACAAACTGCATAGGTCTCCATGTCCAGACCTGTCCATCACAATGATGAATAAAGGCTGCTGGTGTCGAGGTTACAGATTTACAGATTTGCAGAGCACGGGCAGACAAAGGGGAGAGCACAGGGGCACACACTGGGGCTGTGCAGAATTGTAGTTTAAAGAGCTCCCAAGCCTGGTGTCCTCCAGAAAAGACAAACCCTCCCACCCAACCTGGCATTATCTGTGGACTGACTGAGGGTGCACTCAATCCCCTTGTCCAGTTCACTGATATTTAACAGGACTGGACCCATGACTGAGCCTTGGAGACCAGCTGGATGAACTCCCTTTCCCACCACTCTGTGGGCCTGGCCATCACCCAGTTCAGTTTATCACCCAGCAAACAGAGTGCATTCACCCAAACCATGAGCAGTTTCTTCAGGAGAATGATGTGGGACTCACTGCAAAAAGGATCAGTGAGATGCCCAGGAAGAGTCTCAGGTAAATCGAGCAGAATATAGTGGAGGACTGTTCAGTTTTCAAATCAATCTTGCTTAAAGAACTATACAAAACCATAACAAAACAAACAAAACAAGCAGACCAAAAAAAACCAACCAACCAAAAAAAAAAAAGAAACAAAGAGACAATAATAATAAAAAAATCCCCCAAAAATCAGCTTGAAGGTTTTTATTAACTCAATAATAAAGAACCCAGAAAGTCGCATTTCTAAAGGCTCCTGTCCCAGCTCCTTCTCTCTGCTGGGAGGACAGCCTGAAGTGGAGACAGCTGGAAGCAGGTGGGACAGGACAGCACCTGGGCCATTCTCACAGGCCAGCCCTGTGGCTCCCCCACTGCCAAAACCTGGACACATAAACCAAACTTAGTTATGCACATCTGCAAAAGACATAGCAAAAATATATTTGTCTTAAAAAATATTGGTCTTGACCATTCATTTATACCACTGGGAAAAAGCATAGTGGCTCATTCCAGTTTTCTTTTCAGTAATTACAAATGTTTAGAATATATAGGAGCAAAAAATGGAAATATCCAAGATCAATAGGAAAGCCAATAACAAAAATTCCATTTTTGAAATCGCATTGGACATCGTCTACAGAAATTTACTCAGAGCTTTAAGATTTACAAATAAGACCGAGAGTATTGGAGTCAAATGGCTTCTGCGCTAGCAAAACACAGTCCCTGCAGACTTCAGCTGGCTGCGTTGATTTTTAAAATATGATGGAGGGAACACCTTAGCAGCTACAGCTCCCAGCTCTCTCAGGGCCCTGGCGTGCATCTGGGTGGCTCCCGTGGCCTTGTGCATGCAAACTGCAGCTGAAAGATCTGTTGGTGCCAGTTATTCCATGGCAATTCCTCATCTGCTGGAAACAGAGAGAGACGCAGCAGCTGCTTCTCCCTCGGCACACGAGTGTCCTGGGTGTGTAGCATCGTTTCCTAAAGGTGAGAAGGCAAAAAGCAGCAGCCCTCTGCAGTGAAGCTTCCGCAGCAGTGCTGCTGGGCCCGGCTCACAGAGGAGGCACCAGAGGGTGCAGGCGCTGCCTGCTGCTGAGCCCTGCCTCAAAAGTGACACAGTGACACAAAGGCACCGGGAAGGATTATCAGGTCCCTGGTTTCTTTTCTTTCCTGCACACTGGACTACTCCCAGGGCTGTGGTATTGAAAGGAAATCATTCTTTGTGACAGACTCATCTAAGCTTTATTCTCCACTTAAGATTCCTCTACATCCGGGAAAAGGTCTGCTCCCTCCTGGCTTTGTGTTTATCCTTTGCTATGCCTTGGGTGGTAAAAAAAAAAGAGTAACTGAACTGCTGCTTTGGAGAGAGAAACCAGCACGGCAGTGAACATGAGCCAGCACACGCCCAGGTATGCAATAAGGCCAAGGGCAGCCTGGCCTGTACCAGCCATAGTGTGGCCAGCAGGACTGGGCACGCCAGCGGTACCACAGCACCCCTGGGGCAGAGCGGCCACTTCGGCTAAACCGCCACAAAGGCTCCAGAGCATCCCGGTTACACACTGACAGAACTTCAAAATACTGTCGTTAAAGCGGCCCCTTTTCCACCGAAGAAAAAAGATCTCGCACACGCCGGGGCGCTGATGCCGTGTCGGCCATGAGCGAGCGGCGAGCTGCCGGCCGGAGCTGAGGTCCGAGCGACGCCGAGAGTACCCGAGCGACTCCGAGTGACGCCGAGCGCATCCGAGTGACGCCGAGCGGGGTGTGTCGGCGGCCGTGCCGCCTCGCCGGGCGGGCCCAGGCGGGCCCGGGCAGTGCTCGGGACTGGTGGCGGCCGGAGGGTGGCGAGCAGGACGGTGCTGCCCGGCATTGGGGTGCCCGCGTCCCTCCAGGGTGCAGAGCGCTGCCGCTAGTTTGGGGGAGACCACCCAGCTGGCGTGCTCCTGCCTTGAGCTGCTCGGGGAAGCCGGAGGGCGACCGGCTCCTGGCCGTGTGCCCCGCGACGTGGGCAGGCGCAAACGCCTGGAACGGGGACGGGGAACCTCTGCGGTGTCCGTGAGGAAAGCTGTCCCGTGGGCATCCCGGCAGCCAGAGCTGCCTCCATGGGGACGTCGGTGGAGGGCCCCCAGAATCCTTGATGCCGGGACGGGACGGGGACAGCGTGTGATGATCTTTCTCATCGGAGCCCCCGTGTCAGACCTCGCACCGGCGGACCCGGGTGCGTCCCTGGGGCGCTGCACACGGGAGCAGGGATGTGGCGTGGCGGGACATAGCGCAGGGTGCCATTATCTTGGCTGTCTTCAAGCAGTTGAAGAAAGAAACCGGCTGAAATCCAGACAACACGGGTTTTTTTTCCAATTTCTGCGCCTTTACCTGCAGACCAGAACAATGGCATTTCTTAGCCGCAAGGCAAAATAAGGCGTTAGTCTAGGAATGGCATCGGCTTAGGCATTGAGAGACCATGCACGGGGAGACCTCAGAGGTTCCTTCCCCCAGGCGCAGGTGTGTTCTCATTCCCGTGCTGAGCTGAAAGGTCCGGACGTGGGAAGTCCGGCCTGCCTTGTGCAGAGACGAGCACAGCTCCGGGGCTGTGATCCCGGGCTCCGGCGCTCCGGTCCGGGATTAGCCGGTCGGGACGAGCCGGCCGCGATGGTCGGGCCGCCGGGGGGCGCTGTGGGTGGGGCTGGGCCGGCCCCGCCC